>JAPKLW010002547.1:46352-79929 GCA_026898455.1 Plectranthus barbatus
CTCTCCAAGGATGGTGGATTAGCTCTTGATCCTCTTGGATTAGGATGGAGTTATGATGGAAAATGGAAATTGGGGAGAATTCTAACTTGATCTAATGGAAAAATGGCAAAAGTCCCCTAAAATGTCGAATTTCCCCCTTTTATAGACGAGCAAACAGACCCTTAGATCGCCCGGGCCAAAATTGGATCGCCCGGGACAGTTTGAAAACCGAAATAACCGCTCAAATCATGATCTAGCTCGGTCGAGCCTGGCCTCTGAACCACCTAGCTCGGTGGACGTAAAACAGTTGTTCGAACCACTATAAACTTTGTGTTATTTACTGCTTACTGTTTCATTGCTAATATGCCAATTTAAAACACAACACATCAAGTGTTGGTGTATAATTTGCAATAAACCTAAATATTTCTCGAGCTTAAACACGTATTTTATAAGAACTTGTTGAGTCGAGACCTCAGCAAGATAAGTGCATGAACTTTAATTTTTGCTGCATAAACATAACTCTGATCGGGGACCAACAAGTGGTATCAAAGCGGTTGGTCTTTACAGACTAGCTGCTTCTGAGTCGCTTAGGACCAGATTCATTTTCCTTGCAATTTTTTTATGTTTTGTGTTAAGCTCAGGTTACGAGATATGTTGAACAACGTGAAGTTGTCAAAGTACTCTCCAGAAACTTACAACATTTGGAAGAAAAGATCATTGATCACTCTAAAGAATATTCATCTTGAAATGGCACAAGTGATCGAAGAAGGACCTATCAAGATCATGAAGGTGAATGCTTGACTTAGTGGTAATGTCGATGGACCAGAAATGGTAGATAAGCCATATGCTGAATGGACTAGTGAAGATCGTATACGCTATGAACTAGACTATGTGGCTATGGAATTGATCCTGAATTCTCTACCAGACCCTCAGTGGTCGAAACTTTGGAACATGACAACGCAAAACAAGTCTGGGACTTTCTTGGCACTTTATGTCAAGAAATAGTTCAAATGAAGCAGAACAAGCTTCAACAGTGTGTGGACAAATATGAATCGTTCCAGATGCTTCCTGGCGAAACCATAAAACAGATGGAAGCAAGGTTTAACTCTATTTTCGGTGAGTTAAAAAAATATGGGAAGAGAGTATGATCTTGCAGACGTAAACGCGAAGGTACTCTAAAAGATGACAAAAGAAGATTGGTTTGTCAAGGTGACAAGCCTCAAGGAGAAAGATCTTTCAAAGATAACCATAAAGGAAGTTTTTGCTCAGCTTCAGGCCCATGAATCGGACATCTTATAGACGAATAAGAATGAAGCTGTGAGAGACATAACATCTTCTGAGAACCATGCCGAACACGCAGCATACTTCGTAAAGAGGGATGCTCAAAAGTGGAAAACCAAGAAGCCATTGAACTTAGATCGTCCAGCTCAATCAAGTCCAACAAAGAAGACCACATCAGCAAGTGGGCCACAATCGAAAGAGACTAAGTGTTCCATTAGTGAGCCGGAGGAACAGATTAAGAAGTTACAAAAGCTCTTGCTGAAGGCTAAGGCTAAGAAAGAGGAAACCCAGCAAACCCAGCCAGCAGAGATTCACCAAGCAAAGGGGACACCAAGATCATGCTTTTAATGCAACTCCCCTGAGCATCTCAAATTTGAATATCCTCGTGTAGACAAGGAAGAAAGGTAGGGATTGAAGAAAATATTTGAAAGGCATGCATCTAAGGCAGTCACAAAGGCTCTGCCGACCAGAATCGAAATCCCAGATATTCCAGACTATGATGGTGGTAGTTATTCTTCTGAAGAAGATAAAGAAGATGTTCTAATGGTGTTCATGTCCAAGAAAAATGATGATGATGATGATGCTGACGAAGAACAAGAGGCAGAATTAGCTCTAGCAGTCACAAATGATCAGGATCACGGTCCAGCAAGTAGAACCTCGAAGAAATTAAAAGAATGGATCCTGGACAGTGGCTGCTCAGCAAACATGACTGGAGACGAATATATATTTACAGCTCCTCAGAAAGTCAGAGGACCTTCAGACTCCTTCGGTGATAATTCAAAAGGAAGAGTGATAGGAAGAGGGTGCATAGAGCAAAATGGAATGCACATTATCAATGTTGCCCTCGTCAACAACCTGAAGCACAATCTACTGAGCATCAGCCAACCGAGTGAAAATGGGTATATCATTTTTTCATTGATACAGGTTGCGAGATTGCTGACAAAACCACATGAGAAGAAAAACTTCGAGGAGTCTGAAAAGGAGGACTATATGTGATTGATTGGCAAAGTGGACAACAAGACACATGCTTCATCGCATTCAGCAAAGAAGAAACCAACTGGCTATGGCACAAAAGGCTGACGCATTTGAACGCCAAGGCCATCAACTACATAGCAAAAAACAACATTGTCGAAGGATTGCCCAAGGAAACCTTCAAAAAGGAAGGAGTGTGCAAAGCTTGCAAGCAAGGAAAGCAAACCAAGGCATCCTTCAGACCGAATTCAGAAAAGGCCACTTTAGAGCGAATCATTGAGCTACTGCACATGGATTTATTCGGCCCAGTGACTCCATCCACTGTAGGTAACAAAAACTATTCATTTGTTGTTATTGATGACTATTCCAGGAACACGTGGGTGAAGTTGCTGAAAAGAAAGGACGAGGTCAAGATAATCCTAACAGAGCTGATACTTTGAGTTCATAATGACAAAGAGGTCACGGTGAAAAGGATTAGATCCGACAATGGCACAAAATTTTGTAATGGTGCTCTAATGGACTTCTGCGCCGATGCTGGGATAGGACACGAAAGGTCCACTGCTAGAACACCCCCAACAAAATGGCTTAGTAGAGCGGAGGAACAGAACCTTGAAAGAGGTTGTGCGAATGATGCTTGCTGACATGAACCTTGGACAGAGGTATTGGGGAGAAGCCATAATGACTACTTGCTACACGCAGAATCGACGTGGACTAAATGCTAGGTTCCACAAGACTCCCTACAAAATCTATCTTGGTCGTAAACCTTCCTTAGCTCACTTTTGTGTTTTTGGTTCACCGTGTTATATTCATAACAATGGGAAGTCAAAATTAAGTACTTTCTCTCCCAAAGATGACGAAGGGGTGTTCATAGGATATGGGCATGCTTTTCACAAGGGTTATAGAGTACTTAACAAGACCACCAATCTTGTGGAAATAACATGTAATGTAATTTTTTATGAAGCTAAGTTAGTGCGCAGGACCATGAAAGAGCAAGGAGATGTGATTCAGGAGACCAATGATGCCAATGGACAATCGGGCTTGAATTTTTCCGATGTTGAACCGATTGCTCCGACTAGGTTCATGAGTGAATCTACATCTCTACTGAAGACCTCGGTTGGTCAACAAACAGTCGAGAGGGCCGTAGATGCAAATAGTACTCCTAAGGCCTCACAAAATAATCCTTATAAGGAGAGCACATGTCAAGGGGGAACTCAGGAAGAAGAAAACATTTAGCAAAACAAAGATGTTGCTGAAAATTCCCTAAATGTCGAAAGGAATGTTAAAGATAACATTGTTGAGAAAACACCAGAGCAATCTGCTGCGCGAAGACTTATTATCATTCCAGCAAATGCTAATCCAGCAGATGGACTCCCAGCAAAAAACATTCCAGAAGATAACAACTCAGCAAGTATTCTTGAAAACTTGCAAAACTTAAAACTTGTTGGTGCTCCTGTTGCAGGAAGTCAAACGACAGAACCCAGCGGTCAATCCATTACAGTACTGAACTACAAAGACCAAAGTGGTTGCTGAGAGATCATCCTGAGGATGCAATTCTAGGAGATCTTATTGACCCTGTTCGTACCAGACACAGTGCGATGCTAGCCTGCTACATATCACAACAAGAACCAACCAAGGTTGTTGATGCTCTTCAATCCACTGATTGGATGAACGCGATGCAAGAAGAATAATCTGAATTCATGCGCAATCATGTGTGGGATCTAATGGATCGACCAACACACCTATCAGTGATCGGTACTAAATGGGTGTTCAAGAACAAGCATGATGAGAATGGACTTGTTGTACACAACAAAGAAAGGCCTGTGGCTAAAGGATATGCTCAATGCGAAGGAATCGACTTCGATGAAACATTTGCTCCAATAGCAAGACTAGAAGCAATCAAGTTATTCTTAGCATATGTTGCTCAGTATGGTTTTACTTTGTTTCAGATGGACGTCAAAAGTGTGTTCCTGAATGGTGAACTTAAGACGGAAGTATACGTGGAGCAACCTGCTAGATTTAAATGAGGTGACAAGGTGTACAGGTTGAGAAAAGCTTTATATTGATTAAAGCAAGCTCCCAGAGCTTGGTACGAAACACTTTCTCAGTTCCTGCTGAACAATGGATTCAGGAAGTGGAAGATCGATCGCACGCTCTTCTTGATCAAGGATGCTGAAGATATCCTACTCGTTCAAATTTATGTAGATGACATCATATTTGGATCTAAGAATCTAATCCTTTGTGAAAAGTTTGCTCAGCTCATCATAATAACTTTCAGATGAGCATGATGGGGAAGACCATTGGAGTTTTGTTGGTAAGGACTGTAGAGTGATCACATTCATGGCCTCTAGCTACTTTTATGTCTCTGACCATATATATAAGAGAAAAAAGAATGAACCTATCACGTAGGATTCCCAAGAAATCGGAAGCAAAGGATGCACGTTCCATGAATCGAGGAATACCTGATCAATCATGATGTAAAACTGCAAAAAAGGTTTTGAATTCTTTTTTATGCTTACGCGTAGTAGCTTGAATATGAGATACCTAAAACCACTTTACTACTCTTTCACATGTCGAGTTAGCTATAAGAAATGACACTGCTATGTGTGGTCAGATTTTAAATGTGCAACCAAAAATCAAGATCCACTATTCAATCAGAATCAAGCATTTTTTTGGTTAAATATGTTTACATATACACAAGTTCATGCTTGAAACAAAATCAGGCAGCCAAAACCATAAGAATCAATATCAAATTAGCAAATTACCTAATATATGGTGCAATTTACTTTTGCAGTCATTTGTGCATAGAAACATTATCAATCACCCATATTTCCCAGGATTACAAGTTCAGCAATCTAGTGAAGGGATATTTATTCATCAAAAGAAGTACACAAAGGATCTCATCAGCAAATACTATCCAGATTAGACGAAGACTTTGTGGATTCCCATGAGCACATCATGCCAAATCTCTTTGGATGAAGAAGGAGAATCCATAAATCCAACAGAATATTGAGGTATAATTAGTTCATTATTATATCTAACGGCCAGCAGGCCAGATATTTCGTATGTTGTAGGTGTGTGTGCTAGGTATCAAGCAAACCCAAAGAAATCACACATGAAGTCAGCAAGGAGGATTGTCAAATATTTGAAAGGAATAAAATCACTCGAAATATGGTATCCAAAGGCTAATGATCTAACACTCGTCGGATATTCACTCAGAATTTAGAGAATACCGAATAGATCGAAAGAGTACGAGTGGGACTTGTCAATTCCTTGGACACAAGCTGATCAACTGGTTTAGCAAAAAGCAACACTCGGTAGCAACATCCATAACAGAAGTTGAATATGTGACTGCTGCAAGTAGTTGTACTCAGGTGTGTGGCTCGAACAACAACTTCAAGATTATGAAGCCTGCACCGGTTGTGTCTCAATCTACTGCGACAACAACAACGCGATGTGCATCACAAAAAATTAGGTGCATCATTTGAGGACAAAGCAAATCGATATCAGACACCACTTCATATGAGACCACGTGGAGATGAAGGATATTTCAGTGGAGTATATTCGGACCGATGATCAACTCGCTGATATCTTCACCCAACCTCTAGAAGAGAGCAGATTTAAAGAGTTTTGCCTACAGCTCGGATTGCTGGAGTTAGATGAGGTTTTGGAAGAATGAGTCCAAGCTCTCATTTTGTTTCTGGTCTTCTTGGATTTCTGGAGTTGTTGCGGATTAAACTTTGTCCAAGCTCACACTTTCTAAGCACGTTGCTCAACAAAATTCCCATTTCGGCATATTTTACTTGCTGAGCTACTGGTTGATGAGATAAGTTGCTAAAGTAGACATGTTGCTAATCACGATATTTGCTGAAGTATAATCGAGATTCAGTTTGCTGAGTCCAAGCTCTCAATAGAATCTAGATAGGTTGCTAATAAATAATCAGCAGACTCCCTGGTGATTGCTGAGTCCAAGCTCTCAGCAAAGTGCTTTTGGTATTGGGATTGTATACTAAAAGCATTTATGATTAAGTGTGTTCGTTTGATACACTAGTTTTCATAAATGTGTTACATCAACATTGTTGTTATCTAATATAACAAACATACAATACGAACTATAATATCCTATTATCTCGCCTATAGGGATGATCGTATGGTGTATAGGAGATCACAGAGGATCATATGAATTGTTTGACCTAGCAAGATATAAACAATATCGCGGTTAAGACAGTCCCTGGATAGGTTGTCGGTTTAGGCTGCAAAACATCATTTTATATGTGAGCTTATCCTAGCTACTTGATGTGTCGGTACATCTTTATGTATTGATGGGATCAACAGTGAGATGCATCATTCACATTGACATATGAATGAGCCAAATCTTTAGATACTTGTTACAATCTTAAACCTAATGGAAATCAAAGGGGCATACACAAGTTGACCACACTTTGACTTGCTATAGTGGTGAGTCTTTCATGTACTCTTATACCTGCATCTTGGGTTTGGCGGTTTGTGTGTGGCCTGCTTAGG
Source organism: Plectranthus barbatus (assembly GCA_026898455.1). Taxonomy (NCBI): domain Eukaryota; kingdom Viridiplantae; phylum Streptophyta; class Magnoliopsida; order Lamiales; family Lamiaceae; genus Plectranthus; species Plectranthus barbatus. The sequence goes on from JAPKLW010002547.1 coordinate 53,106, forward strand.
CTGGACATGTAGGTAATCATATCCACTTCAGGATGTGGACATTCACTGAGGAGTTCACAAGGTTCATTATGCTAAACCCTGCAGGTTGAATTATTAATTCAGACATAAGTGAAAAGGAGTGAGTGGTACTACTCAGGAAATAAGAGATTAATTAATTGTGGTTGATTGTCATAAGCCAAATTAATTAATGAAAATGTTTGGAACCTTAAATATGTGGATCATTCAAGTCTAATGCAACACATTCCAAATAACGTGGTAATAAAGGGGTGAGTCAGCATTATTAACTGTGGTGTAGGTAAAAAAATATTTAATTAATTAATTATGTTATGGGTTGGACATGGAATTAATTAATAAAGAGGGCCCACTTTATTATTTGCATTTGATTCCTAGTCTGGCCCACAAACTGCTTGAGCCCATTATGATTAGGGTTTGCAAACCTATCACTATATAAGTCTTTCTCTTTTCAAATCAGATATTGTAAGTATTACTCAATACTATATTACACAACACAAAAGAGAGATCAGCGGCGTGGCTACACCAATCAAGAAAGCTTGATCAACTTTCTTGAGGATTTGGTGGAACTCGGTACTGTATACTCACTAGATTTCCGTGGAGCAAGGGAACAGATCAGAAGATCAGATATGTTGGAACACTACAACATTGATCAAGATCCCTACATCCAGATCTACTTCATCATTGCTATCTCCAATCCAGATCTGCAGATCAGAAGCTGGAGTTCAAGTATTCCGTAGATCCATCCTCTGCAATTAAATATTAGGAGCATGCATAGGGTTTGCCTGGTTTATTCAGTCTGATTTATTTTGATACCCTAAGAACAATCCTAACGACTGAAATAATAAAAGACAATTCACGTTGTATATTGTCGCCTCAGATCCCACATTTGGTATCACAGCTAGGTTTTGATTTTTAGGCTCTATCTTAAATAAATTATGATTCAATTAATATGTCTGTTTATATTTATTGTGGATGGATTTTAATTATCGTGGTTGGTTTTTGTTCTCGTGGCCTTCTCATTTTTGGATTTGTTTTTCACCACGAGAAAATTTGTGGTTAGATTTGTTAGGAACGGAGACATGAAGAACACGACAACAGTTCAGCATCGTCACAATTTAGTCCAGCACCCAGCAGCAGGTGGCAGCGATGGCGCCGGCAGTTGGTGGCGGCGGCAGGCAGGGGATTTTGTCTCTGCGGCTGGGCAGCACCCACTTCACTGCTGATGTGCGTGATTCTCCAACAAGGAGAATGTTCGGCGACTGGCAGACAACAGGGAGGATGTGCAGGCCGGCGGCGGTGTGCAGGCTCGCCGATCGCGCGCGCGTGTACACGCCCAGTGTTTGTTTCCTTATCGCTACGTATCAGACTTCTCCAGCAAAGCCTCATGACTGGAAAATAGATGGCCACGCGGAGGTTGTGTTGGGTGGTGCAGGTGGAGGCTGACAAAGCTGTCTACGTGTGGTGGATGGCGGTGCAACTCCTATTGTTATTTTGTGCACGATTCCAAGCTGACTCGCTGGAGGCAGCGTACGGCGCAAGGTGAAGTGCTGCCGGCGATGAATGAAGGTGATGGCTACTGCTAGGGCCGGCAGTGGGTGATTGCTCCGACGGCGGTGGTTGGGTTTGTTGAAGGGTTGGCTGCTAGTGTTGCAAAACTAGGGTTCGCAAACCCTTGTGTTTGCTCACCCGGGCCGGAAATCACGGCCGTTGGCCTGGAGGCGGCCTGTAATCCTAGAAATTAGGGTTTGGCTGTTATTTTGGGCCTGAAACCCTAATTTGAAGCCCAAATTGTTGTTTTATCAGCCCGATTCAGATTTCAAGTCCAACGGAGACCCAGTTTGAATATCTGTATTAGAATTAAATCTTGAAATAGTTAGATTTAAATTTCTCCCATGTAATCGCATCTGAGGGGCCACGAGAATTTATTTGTTTATTTATTTTATTCTCGTACTGATGTGATTTATTTTGTTCGCACTAGTAAATAATAGGAAAGCATGCTTACTTGCTTTATTTATTTACTGTAGCATGTTATAATTATTTAATTATTGAGCATGCTTTATGTGGTTTATTTTATATTTTAAATTGTGTCTATAATTTTCGAGATCATATTAATTTATGAAGGAATTTTAGATGTGACATAATTTATGAGACATAAAATAATATGTGCGCATGAAACTTTTAGAAATTAAAATACTAAGCTGGATTTTGGTTATTTTTCAAACTAAAATCATATGACCCCCACAAATACGGCCTCATTAGAAGTAAGGCATTTTTAAGCATAAACTTCTTCTGAAGCAGCTTGAGTTAGAAATAATTAACAGGTTCTAATGCGATAAGGTTTCTAAATAAAATATTTAGTTTAAGATGAGAAGTGGGAGCCTCTAAGCAAACGTCTGCTGAAACGGCTTGCATTGAGACAACTTTCACTGGTCTCTAGATTAATCTAAATGAGATAACGAAGGATGTAAAGGGCATGCGGTATGGGTCGAGTACGTATGCTAAATCGCATTTTATCATCTAGAGTTAGGATTGTGGTTATTTGGCTTAGATGTTGCCTAGAGTATAACTCATGAATGATGTCCCTGCTCTAGATAGGCGAACATGGTCTAAGGATCTCCAATATTAATTTCTTTTGTTGGCAGATATCTGGCATAGAGAGAAATTAAAGTGACCTATTTTGGTCTGGTCGAGCATTTGCCGTAAACGTCTGCTGAAGCAGCTTGCGGTAAATTAGCGTAGGCAATTGGAGGAAGCAAATTGCATCGTTTTATCTAAAAGTTCTATGAATATTTGTTTCAATCGTTCGTAATATGTGCATACTTTAATCCGCTTATTTATTTTTCAAGTATGTCTATTATTGCATAGCTCGTTAATTTAATTGTACACAATTCCTTGAATGGTCCTAATTTTCCTGGATGGAAAAGCGACATTGTCAAACTTTTGGATTCATTTGGACATTTGTTTGTTCTGCAAACTCCCTGTCCGGGTCTGTCGACCGATGCATCTTCCAGCGAGGAGCGTAGAAGAAGAGAAGAAGAGAATGGTAAAGGAGAGAGGAACAAAGGAAAGAAATAAAGCAAGAAAGACAAATGTTTCAAGTGTGGCAAGAAGGGTCACTGAAAAGTAAATTTTCCAAGTTTGCTAACTAAGGGACACGGTACGTCATATTTTGCATTAGTTGTTGAAACATGTTTAGTATCAGTTTTCTACTCCTTAGCGGGTAGTGGTTACTGAGGTTACTAATCATTTTTGCTACACTCTGCAGGGGATCAAGCTTAAGACTTGAAGATGGCGGGATTACCATCTCCAAGATTGATTCTGGAAGTTGCTACTTCAGCTAATGGAGATTTTACTTTATGTTTATGATAAACAATGTTTGAGTTTTAAAGAGGTGTTTTGTATAAAGCTCATTTCTATTTATGTTTCTATGGATTATCAGTTACTTTTGATAGATTTATTCTATCATGATAAATATCAGTATTTTCCATTATTATTAAATGGATGTTTTTCTCTTCAGTACTTGTTTATATAAACTGACAGTGATCTATGGCATATTTTAGAATCTTACTAGAGATAGGTTACATTGGTCTAAGTAGTTTTAAGAATTCATGGAATTATGGATTTCATCCAGGTATTCCTATGAATGGTACTTATAAACACTACTTAGAGGTAAAAGATGATAACCAAACCTTTCAATAGGCAATTGAATCTCTAGGAGTTATTTCGTGATTGCTCTGTATTGAGTCTACTTCCGCAGTTTCCTTAAATATGCATTGAAACTGTAATCACTTAAGGTATGGATATGTGTATCTAATTCACTACAAGTCTTAGTCTCTTGTTTTAATCAGGAGCATTTAAGACTAATGTAGAGAAGAAGTTAAACAAGACCATAAAAACATTATGGTTCATTCATAATGGTGTGTATCTCAAGTGATGTGTTATACAGTATCTGACAGAGCAAGGGATTGTATCCCAGTTGACTACACCGGTCATCCCTCAAAGGACAACCTACAATTCTTGGTGTGCCGGAACAACACATGCCCACATTCAATGGGATATTCAAGAAGGAGCACATTGATGAGACGATCGGGTATGGAGGTCTCGTCTCCATTGCGAAGAAAAAGAAACCCTGAGAACTGACTTTCGTGCAAAAGCAAGCCACTCAAGTGCAAAAGAATAAGATATTATATGAGTCGCTGTGCGCAAGACATTTTTCTTCTTGGATCATAGATCGGCTCAAAAGTGAAAATATGATGAAGTGTATGACTGCAGAGCCTTTGAAATTTAGGCCGCAATGTGGTTAGAGAGAAAGAGAAGTATTTCACCACCAGTGTGCTAGGCACGAAGATTGATGTAAGCCCTAAAATTTTGGTTGCGAAGTATGGTCTAAGGAATGAAGGAAGGGATGTTACAAGGTGGAAGATACTGAAGAGATGAAGCAGATGTGGCTACAATGGAAGAATGAGAACTTTGCCGAGAAAACTTGGAAGGTGGCCACACCTCTGAAGACGCTTATTGATTCAGTCAAAGACCTGGCCATCATGGTCATTAGAATGTTGGTATGTGAAGCAGGCTCTCACTCGGAGCTTAGTGCCAAGAAGTTTGAAGTGGTGATGGCGATTGAGGATTAGATTCGAGGAAACTGGGCACAATTCATATACAGCAAATGGCTGGCTCACGTGTACAAGAATGTAGACATCAAGAAGACTCACCTCTTCACCCAGGATGTAATTTTTGGCATCAAGATCAATCACTTCATTGAAGGATTCATCCCTAAGGAGAAGTTATGCTAAGGTGAGGATTTGATACCCACCGACTACATGCCACCCACCTGAAAACAACAACCTCCTAAGGATACCAAGCATCCGAGGTTTCCCAAGGGCAAGAGCAATGTGGATCCCAATGATCCAGTGTCTGAGGTAGAGGAACACGATGAAGGAGAAATGATTCCACAGACAGTTATCCCACTAACTGTAGAAGAAATTGAGGAAGAGAGAAGAAGGCTGGGACAGAGGCTTTGTTTAAGAAGATGGAGAATCTGCCAGAGCTTACAATGCTAGATCCAGTAATGAAGCCTCTACCGAAGAAGAAGCGAACTCCAGTAAACCCCCAGCAGAGGAAAAAACAGAAGGTGAGTGTTGCTGAGGTGGAAGCACAACATAAGGGTAGGGAGGATCCTTTTCGAGGAAGTTCAATTCAGGTTTAGGTGCCGGTTGTGGATACAACAATCCCAACCCCAGATGTTGTCTCCAATCCACAAGGTCCTCCTAATGGTACAGACACCAAGAACACCAAGCGAAGGTTATTCACTCAAGGAGAGAAAGAAGCCCGACAAGAAAAGAAAATGAAGAAGCAGCAAGAGGTGAAGGAGCTTAAGAAGAAAATGTTAGAAATGACCCTAGAGCAGAGAGACACCATTTTTGAACAGGTTAAGGCAGCTGCTGAAGAGCATGCTGAGAAAAAGAGGCAGGAGCTAGCAGGAAAGGAGAAAGTTGCTGAGGAACCTATTGCTAAGTCAGAAGCCTCTTGCTGAGAAAATTGCTGCAAAATTGAAAGCTGACAAAGAAAAAGGCAAAGTTGTTGAGGAAAATGAAGTTTTCCAACATCCCGATGCTTTATCTGATAAGGAATTCTCCAAAATGCTAAGGGAAAGAGTCTTTGATGATCTTCCTGTGGTACCAATTGGTGGAAGTGGAAATGTTATGATCAAGAAGACTCCCGCGGAAGGGGAAGGGAGTGTTGCAAGTCAAGTTGAAAAACCCACCACTGCGCAAGGGGGAAGTGGTGGAGCTGATGTTGGTGCTGAAGTTTCGAAAGAACAAACTGTTGTGCAAGGAGAAAGCAGTGTTGTTGCTAAGAACGTAGTTGTTGGAGTACAACCGGTCGCGCAAGGTGGAGACCCTGATGTTGATATTTTGGTTGAAAAGAATCTGTTGCAGGAAGGAGGTGAAAATATTGTTGATTCTGAAGGAGTTGACAAGGTAGCAGTGCAAGGGGATGGTGGCCTTAAGAAGAAGGATGATGCTGATGTAAATGTTGAGGAAGTAGGCAAGGAGACTGTTGCACAGGGTGAAAGCAGTGTTGCTCAGCAAAGTGAAAAGCCACCAGATTTGAAAGATACTGAGCAGTTAGTTGCTGAGAAGAAATAAGCAAAGTTGAAGGCAGCTGAAACGGCAGCCGCTGCCAAGCTTGTTGCTGAAGCTAAAGCCAAGTCAAATACAACGTATGATCTATATTATCTTAAGTGTGTATCTGCTAACGTACTTGGCATTGTGATGTTTACAGATTTGCAGGGAAACTTAGCGAAGACAGGTTTGGCTTTGGATGTAGTTGCTGAATCTGAACAACATCAAGAGTGGGCGACCACCCTGGAAAATCTGGCAAGTGGTCTGAAGGAATGAGAAGTACCTCCGGGCCCTAGGACTTGACCTTGTAAAAGTCCCAGGATGGACCACAGTTGTTGATTCATCGACATTGCTGAAGGAGACAATTGATTCTAAATGGCAGAGGCGTGCAACTGCTCCTTCCTCCCCAGAGGCTTCTGGCATCTCATATGATGATAGTCCTAGTGATGGGGAGGAGGTCGAGTTGATTGGAGGCCCAGCAGTTGCTGAGGGAGGCATGGTGGTTGCTGGAGGAGAGATGGCTCTGAATACAGGTAAACTGAGAGTGTCATTGGATGGACCACCACATAGTATATTCAGGGCTAAAAGCATTGCCCAATGGTGTCCACCAGTCACTGTGCGCGATGAGGAGAATGCGGACCTCATTCCTTGGGCCAAGGATATTTGCACGTTCATTGAAGCTCAAATGGCTGAGAAGTTCGAGTCCACCTTTGTTGCAAAATTTGCAGGTGATTTTGTTGAGGTTGGTTTTCTAAAGACTGAGTTCCAGAGGGGAGGTTCTTTGATTATGCTACTCACAAGCTCCATTACAAGGATCGAGCAATTATGATAACTCTCATGGGCTTGAACAACTGGAGAAGTGAGGAGGACTGGGCCGATAACTGGATGGATCAAACATCCAAGAGGCAATATACCGAGAAGCAAGTTGTGGCAAGGCTGAGGAAGATTAAGGAGCACCAAATTGCATCTACAGACCAATCATTGCCTCAATCTAAATATGCACCAGATGTTGAATCCTCTACGTCTGCAATTGTACTAAGGTCTCCCGCAACAAGGAAGTAGACTGCAGCAGCTGCTGAGTTGCTAGCCAAAATTGCTAAGGAGAAGGTCGATAAGAAGCGAGTTGAGGAGGAGAGGAAGATGGCAGAATTTCGAGCCCGATTGCTTAATACTTTGGCATGCCTTCCTACTCGGATGGTTATATATGAGTCTTCCACTCCAGATGCTGAAGAGGAAGTTGATGATGAGGAAGTAGTTGATAAGTCTGAGCATGAGAAGAAGTTGTTGATCCAAATGCTGACCAATTTCAAGACATAGCACAATCTACAGACATTCCTACCACTTCCGGCCAGATGATGACATCTCAGAGATCCCCGATCATAATAGTCCAGCTCTTAAGCTCTAGCACTTTTCATAGGGATATTCAGATGTACATTGAAGCAGTCGTGGATGCGAAGGTGGAAGCCAAGGTGAAAAGGAAGATTGAAAAGGCCAAGGAATAGCTTCGCCAGACTCTACAAGAAGACTTCGCATCCTTCTCCTCTAACCTTTTTGCTGCGATCAAAGAGGGGGAAGATTGAAAGTTGGCTGAAGAAGTGGAAAGGCTAAAAGAAGAAGAAGAAAGAAGAATCCGCCTTGAAGCTCACCGAAAGCCAGAGAAAGACCTGAGAAAGCAGCAGGAAGACGAAGAAAGGAGGAAGAAGGAGGAAAGGAAGAGGATAAAGAGAGAGGAACGAGATGCGTTGGTGAATATGTTCATGAAGATCACAGCTCAATCTATCAGCAACTAGATCAGGGCCACCGGATCTCCTTGCTCCAAGAATGTTGATTCTGACTCTTCTGCTACCAAGTAGTAAATTCTTCTTATCTTTAAGTTTTTGTTTTGGGTGTTATTTCCTATACTCATCTGTTGATATTATTAATGGAAACTTACCCAGATTGACAACATCTCATTCTCCAATTCTACTTATTTGCTTAGCTGAACTTACACATTATGTGTAATCAGCAAATTGCATGTGGACTACTGAGCATGTGTGTGGATGTGTGATGTGCAGCGGAAGTATAAGGATAGTTATTTGCACTCTTAAATGCGGCAGTTCAGTTTTCAACCTTACGACATAGTATGTAAGCAATAGTTTTAAAAATGACAGTTTGTGTGAGCCAGCAGTTTAGGTAACCAATTTACAGTTATAAGTAGACAACAGTTATACACTTCAACACTTTCGGAGAAGTGTTGAAGGTTTCAAAACACAATTGAAAACTGTATGATATGTAAAGTAAGTAAAGCTGTAAATGATGCAGGATATTTATAGTGGTTCGGAGCCCTAAGTTCTATGTCCACTCTTCGGAAATTAATCTGATAATTCATTAAGTAATGAAGATACAATCCTAACAATCTATAGCCAAATGATATAGAAACACCGTCCACAGCAAATTGGATCACTCGCCCAAGTAGTTGTTCTTCACGCCTTCTTCAGTTCATCGAAGCCAGGTGCACCTTGAAGTCTTCTCAAAACTGGCAGTCGTAGGAAATGGATTGAGGACAAACCACCCTTCTCCTTCTCCGGTAGGTGGATGGTTGAGTTCTTCCCAGAACGTATGTTGGTCGGCAGTTACCCGTGACAACCTTCTTCTCCTTAGAGAATCAGGTTGCTGAGTTCTTACTTCGAAAAGTAAGAACACCAAGAAAATAGATTAAGTGGAAAGACTTAATCCTCGTGTACACAAGGTCACACGGTGAATCTCTGAAGATTCCTTAAGCAATAATGCCCCGTGTTCAATAAATGAACCACGGAGTTAATGCCTTCTTGCTAGAAAGATTTTAATGCTTTGAGTTTTAAATTCGGCAGAGTGATGGAAAGGTTTTTAAACGATCGATCGGATTGTTATTTTTGTCTTTGATCCTCCTGCTATTTATAGTTGGAGATTTGAAAATAGCCGGTAGAGACATTTCAAAGGATGTCCAATCAGTGTCCATCCTTTTCTGAAAAGTAGACCTGCTCTTCTGCCTTTTCTGAATCACTGCCATGCTTTTTGCAGGGGCAGTTTGTACTTGTTGTGTCAGATGCCGAACAACGTTGTACTCCAGTCATAACTAAGTGTATCTTCTTCTCTTATCATTGACTCTTTAATGTTCTTTTATGACTGATCGGCATCTTTCTTTTCATGTGTTTCTTTGACATGAAACTGTCTTGGTCTGTAACTGTGAGCGCCTATCGACAGTTTTTTATGAAAACTGTGTCCGCAGTTTTCTTTCCATACGATCCTTGACAGTTGAAAAAAATGTCTACATAGTTTTTCGCGTCCGTTACTCTGCACAGTTTTCCTCGTCCATTATCCTTGACAGTTTTCTCATCTGGACGGCTTCTTCTTCAAAAACTGTTCTACAATTTTTGACAGTTTTCTTCTCCTAGACTATTACAACTCGATCATCCTATACAAGGATTACATGAGGTAATAACTCTAAGGCCTAGACTTTGATATGTAGTTTTGACATATCAAAATATCAAATTAAAGGTGGGATTTCTATATCTAACAATTTCCATACTTAACAATTTCCCCCTTTTTGATATTGTCAAAACCATACTTACTAAGTCGGAAGGAAGATACAGTATCTCTGAGTTTACAAGGTTTGAAAATCTAACACTACTCAGAACTGTGCTTCTTCCATACTCGACCTACTCTTAACTGATCTTTCCCCTAAAATTGGAGAGATATTTCTTGATTAACATTAATCAATTTAGAGCGATAGGAATGCTGATCACACTGGAACATGAGAATTCAGCTAAAATATAAAGGTGAGAGACAATGAGCAGTTGTCTTCAAACTAATAGTTTTATACCTTTCATTATATGTGATCGTTACAAGTACATGAAAAGTTAAAAATTGCGGTAAAAAAATATACAAGACAGTTCAGAAGCTACCAAGTTATGCCTGAGATTTATCCTTGTCTTTGTCCTTGTCTTGATTTGAAGAGCCTGCATCTTTTGGCTTTGAAGTAGCAGCAGAGGTCGAGGGTCCAGCTTGCATGGCAAGGCTCTTAGCTATTTCCATCATAAATTTCATATCCTGGTTTCTGGCTTGCTGCATTTGCTCCATTTGCAATCTAATCTGATCGTTTTGCCTCTCTATCAACTGCAACTGCAGCTTCACTTGTTCATTTCTCCTCTCTTCCCCCTTTTTGACAAAATCAAAAATCGACATGATCTGCTGATTCATCTCCGGTCTAATAACATCAGGGTTAGATGAGGTGCAGCCACAGAGATGGGGTTGGGAGACAATGGTCTTTCAGAAGTGACGAGTGCTCTAGAATCTCCGCTGGTTTGGCTCTGAGATGTAGCATTATTCAGCTCCAGTTGATGATGAGCTCTGCTGGTTGATTCCTCTTCCTCTTTTTGCTTGGATGCTGTTGCGGCATCATTTCTTGCCTTCTCGACAGTCTCTTCTTCTCTTCTTTTGACTTCAGCAGCTGTTGTTTCTTCTTATTTCCTTCTCAATTCAGCTACTGCTTCTTCTTCTTGCTTTCTATTCAGCTCAGCAGCTGCCTCTTCTTCTTGTCTCTTTTGTTCTGCCTCTTCAGCCTCATGTCGTGCCTTCTCAGCAGCTTCGGCTTCTTGTTTTGCCTTTTCTGCTTCTGCCTAAATTTGTTTTTCTTCAGCTACACGTTCTGGATCTCTTCTTCTTCTTCTTCACGAATTTGCTGAGCTTTCTTGGCAGAGTATTCTTCAGCATATTTGAATCAGAATAAACGCTAAAACTGTCGTTGGAGAAGCAATTTCAATTGTTGTTTACAAACGAGCTCGACATCTTTCTCGGCAATTTCTGCAAGAGATATCTATTGAGAGAGTAGGATTTCTTGAGTCAAGGCTTCTTTATCTTCTTTTCACCTTTGTTTTTCTAGCTCCACTTCTTCTTATTCAAGCTGGGAGAGGCGTGTCCAAAACATTTGCTCTTTTTCATTCAGTTTTTGTCGTTGTACATTCAATTGTTCAAGAGCAGCGTGATATTTAGTGATCTTTCTTAGAATGGACTCCAGCTTCGACTCTTCTTTGTTTGTAACAGTCTTCTTTGGAAGGTCACTTTGATCAGTTCCCCCTGAATTCAAGAAGGTGATGCTATCTTGTTCTGCTTCCTTAGTTGACTCTTCTTGCTCATCGGAATCTTCAGAGGCGGTCCTCCCATCCTTCGGTTGTTTTGGTCTTTGAGATGTTGTTTTCTCAGAATCAGATGATGAGGTGCATATCATCTCTTCAAGATTTACTCACTCCTTAGTTGTGTAGATTTCAAGAGCCTCAAGCTGACGACGTTCAACAGCGTTGGTGGATACGAATTCTGGGATCAGAATCGTCTCCTGTGGTCTGGAGTATTGACAAGCTCTTTCAAGTGTAGCATTGAATTGCAATTTCTTTGCAACTGGCCTTATTGATCTCTCTTCTTTCCTCTTCTTACTCTGAGGTCCTTCCATGTCAGTTTGTTTTCCTTTCACAGTTCGCTGTAAACCTTCTCTCAGGTTTGTGTCTACTTGTTCCCTCTTATTTCTTTTTCTCCTCTTCTCATTTTGTTGTGCTGAGGTGCCAGTTTTCTTAGGTTTCACGGAACCTTCGACAATTTGAACTGGCGGAATGGCAGTGAGACTCTCAATCGTCTCAGCATCTACTTCCTTGTCGTGCCCTTTATCATAATCATCATCATTTCCAATATCGTCTCCTTCATCTCTTTGAATTAACCGGTAGACTGGATCCTTCGGTGGAATGAAGTCGGACGGTATAAGGTCTTCCCCTCATCATGAAGACCTAAAATACTTTCAAGAAGGTAGCTAACCTTCAAGCCAAAACTGACACTCGAAGCAAACTTGTCGTATTTTATTATGCCCTTGTTTTTCTTCGCATTTTCTAGCAATTGTCCAAAAATGTATTATGCCCCGTTTCCTCTAGGGCAGTCATCAAGGACCATCATCAAGATGTATTTGGGTTTGCTTAATTTAGACAAGGACCCAATGCCACAATAGATCATTCTCAGTGTGATCTCACTGAGTGACTTATAAAATGGGTTCAGTTCAGACACCTTGGTGGCAGCTCTGAACTTTTCTTTAATCGTTGGTTTCTTCCACTTCACCCAATGATTTTTCATTCCCTCCTCATTATCATGGTGATAGCTGGCGATGTGGACCCCTATTTTGGGTAGATGAAGATGTTGGGCGACAAGATTAGGATCAACCTTTATATCTTTCGTTGCAACTTTCATCTTGAAGAACCAGTTATCTTTATCAAATTTCGCATGTTCGTAGAACTCGGCTATGTGATGTGGATTGAATATCCGGGGAGAAGCGGTCAGGAACTGTGTCAGGTTCTCCTTTATTAGCTTCTTAGCGAGCTCTGTAGCAATCGCCTCGTCTGACGAGATTAAGGCAAAATCTTTCTAATTCAAGATTTTCTCTTTTACGACTTGCGATGACCGGAGTTGTCTGTTGGTGAGGCCGTAAGCATCAATGATTTGAAATAAGTCGTCTTGTGAGGTGTCTTCAGTGACTATGAACGGCTCAGGGTTATCGTAAGTGCTGGTGCCTTCGAGTTGAGTCTTGTCTTTTGGCATGATTGGACGATGTAATGTGGATAGTTTTGAAGACTTGGAGTAGAGACCTTGAGATTTCTGAAGATTGACTAGCGGAGAATGGGGTGTTCAAGTGAGAGTGTCAAAGACGACGACAAAAAAGGTTTAAGAGATTTTCATGAACAACCCTCAAACAAAATCATAAGCTGAGATTAAAACCCTTTTTTGTGTTGGACGACTGAGATGGATGCTGACGTAGGCGGCTGTTCACATCTTCTGGCACGCCGTTTAGGAGCGCATGGGAAGGTCGATGTGGCTCCGAGTAATACGCCGTTGAGTTGTCTACATTTATTGCGACGTGTAGTCAAAGACTTCGACGAATTCGAAAATTTGTGCCTTTGACTAATGCAGTTTTCTATCCCATTTCTTCATAAAACTACTTAAGACAGTTCAACATTGTCCTTATAACAAAAAACTGAGCAACTGTGTCGCTTAGTTGCCAGTTAGAAACTGTCTTTTCCTTCGATCGATAAAATTGTGACCTTGACAGTTTCTTTGTGCAGTTTCCAAACAGTTCTTGAACTCCGTTCTTAGACTTTAATGTGAAGTATGGGAATTGATATGATTAATTTTGACCCTTTTACTGACTCTGATTTCATAGCTTTCTGATCTAATACCTATATATCCATTTTGTATGGCTCGATGCGGTTGGTGGGCATTGAATGCTGACTCATTGATTTCTAACTCTGAACTGTGAGGAGCCGTATCTTGCATTTAAGTGATTTGCCACCTTTTCGATCGTTTCACGAAATTGCCTATAAATGCCCCTTCTTCGAGGTGGAAAATGCGCACAATCCATTCTCTTTTAGAATACCATAAATCATCCAATCTTCCAAAAATATGTCTTCCTCATCATCTTCTTGTTCTCCTTTTAATCTTTCGAAAGAAATGAGGAAGATCTCCATCCAGAGGATTAAGATTCTATATGAGAGAAGACTTAGTGCACAGTTCTGGAGAAATCCAGCAGTTCACGATGGAGTGATGGAAAACTTGAGGGCACATGATCTTGAGCGTTTTGTAACAATGACACCCAATTCCTTCCATGCGGATGTGCTCAAGTTGGTGACTTACAATGCCAAGGTCTCCGATGAGGAGATCTACTGCAACATAAATGGGGAGGAATTCTTCTGGTTGGCTAATTATTTAGTAGATGTGTTTGAGCTTCCTCAGAGTGGATCGTCGGTGTTGCAGTATTGATGGGAGGAGACGGCACCGGAATGATCAGCTTGGCAGGATTGGAGAGTGTGGGACATTGATTTCCTTCCAACTGCGTCGAGTGGGTTTCTGAAGCCACGCTATAGGGTGTCCTATGATGTCTTTAACCAGATGGTTGTCTGCAATCCTCCTGATGAGACTGACTTCACCCCGTCTATCTGGAAAGCAATGATGGCATTTGAGGACCAGGCTGAAGTAGACTGGGCAGCTTTCATCTTTGACCGCCTGATGATGGCATTTTGAATCTGCTTGAGGTCGTCGTCCCATACGGCATGCAACTGAGCTGGCTCATTGAGAAGAAGGTTCCCCTCTTTACTGAAATTAGGTCGAACCTGGTTGCCATCGACTACTAGCCATCAAGATGTATGTCCACCCGCTTGCTGTAGATCTAGATTCCTTTTCTTTCGCTTGGACATTGTATCATCCTCCTTTTCTGATGAATGAAAATGGTTCTTCTTTTTGCTTTTACTGATAAGCAAATTGTCTTTATAATAAACAGCAACTGACTTAATTAATAAGCCAAACAACTTTGCACGCTCAGTTCGACAGTTCTGCACCAATCAATTTTCATCTTTTTCCCTTGAGATTTCGTCAAACTCTAGAAAACCTAGTTTGATGCACAGCTCTTTGAAACGAGCCTCAGGTACCGGTTTGGTGAATATTTCTGCTAACTGGTCCTCCGTTCTAATATATTCCACCGAGATATCCCCCTTCTCAACATGATCTCGAATGAAATGATGACGAAGATCAATGTGCTTCGTCCTGGAGTGTAGAACCAGATTCTTCGAAGTGCATTCCATAATCCTCAAGCTGCTGCTTTATCCAAAACACTTGAGCATAACAACTGGCTATTGCTACATATTCAGCCTCAGTGGTTGACGTAGCCACCGAATGCTTCTTCTTGCTGAACCAGCTAATCAGTTTATGACCTAAAAACTGACATGTTCCACTTGTGCTCTTCAGATCAATTCTGCAGCCTCCAAAATCTGAATCAGAGAATCCATTCAGCATGATTCCATCAATTTTGGGATACCAGATACCTAAATATTCAGTCTTCTTAAGATATCTCACAATCCTCTTAGCCGCTTCCATGTGGGACTTCCTAGGATTCGCCTGGAATCTCGCACATACTCCCACAGCATAAGATATATCGGATCTACTGGTAGTTAGATACATTAGTGATCCAATAATCCCTCTATAAGCGGTCGGATTGATAGGTTCTCCTTCTTCATCAAGAGTGATCTGAGAACTGGTTCTCATAGGAATCCTTAGGGACTTCGTCTTCTCTGGACAAAATTTGTTGATCAAATCTTGAGTATACTTCTTATGGCTTATGAAAATCACTTCGTCATACTGATCAACTTGCAAACCCAGAAAATATGTCATCTTGACCTTCATATTCATTTGAAGTTTATTTTGTATCAATTGGGCAAACTTCTCACATAACTTGGTATTTTTGCTTCCAAATATAATGTCGTCTACGTAGATTTGAACAAGAAGGATGTCCTCTCCATCCTTTATCTTGAACAGGGTTCGGTCGATTGCACCCTTTTCAAATCAGAAACTGGGAAAGAGTTTCATACCATGCTCTAGGTGCTTATTTAAAACCATACAAAGCTTTCATTAGCTTGTAGACTTGGTTTCCTTGCTCGAAACCTGGGAGTTGTTCGATGTAGACCTCTTCCTTTAACTCGCCATTAAGGAAGGCACTCTTCACATCCATTTGAAGAACTGTGAAGTCATGGTAGGCAGCATACACCAAGAATAGCCGAATGGCCTCCAGTCTGGCAACTGGAGCAAAAGTCTCATCGAATCAATTCCTTCGCACTGAGTGTAACCTTTGGCAACCAATCTCACTTTATTCCTTACAATGGTGCCGGTTTTGTCTCTCTTATTCTTGAAGACCCATTTAGTGTCGATCATGGATTGATCTGTCCACCAAATGCCACACATTATTGCGACTAAATTCTGCCAATTCTTCTTGCATCGCATTGATCCAATCCGCTGATTAAAGAGCTTCTCCAATCTTCACTGGTTCGACTTGAGAAATGAAGCAAAACATCAAGGCAGTTCCTTGTCTTGTTTGAATTGGATTGCCAATGTCATCCAGGATGGCTTCAACGGGGTGATCTCTTAGCCAACTAGGCTTCTTCATAGGTACGGCTTCGACGGGAGCAATTGGAGTCCCAAAAACTGCTGGAGGTTTCTTGTGAGATGGTTAACCTCTAAGTTCCGGAACTGTTTCACCTCCTTGTTCTGGAATTATTTCACCTCCTTGTTCTGGAACTGTAGTATCTCCTTGTTCTGGAACTGCATTCTGAGCAACAGGTTCCTAAACTGTAACTGGCTCTTCAGTTAGAGCTGCTTCCTCAGCGGCCTCAAGGTTGACTTCCTTGGTATCAGGTTGCTCTGCTTCCAAAACCATTGCATTGGCTACAGGGGGTTTCTCTTCACTTTGATCTTCTATGTTAATGAACTTTAAGGCCTCAGCAATGACATTAGCATCATTGGCCCTCTCGACTGCTTGGGGTTCAGCCAATGCAATTGGAGTCTCGAAAACATCATTCATAGATCTAGTCAGAGGAACTGTTTGATTATGATCAAGATCAGTTTTAGGTTCCTCATTGACATCCTTGATCTCATGATTTTCCAGACCCAGTTCTTGAAGTGTCCTGCGCACTAAAGTAGCTTCATCAAAAACAACATGACTTGTTATTTCCACAAGCTGGGTTGTCTTATTGAATACCCTATATCCCTTATATGAAGGATGTCCATACCCAAGGAACACACCTTCATCAGCCTTAGGGCTGAAGGTATTCAATTTGGACTTCCCGTTATTGTGAATATAACATGGTGAACCGAATGCACGAAGATGAGCAATAGAAGACTTACGACCGTTGTAGATTTCATAGAGAGTCTTATGCAGCCGCGTGTTGAATGCACTTTGATTTTGCGTGTAGCATGTTGTCATCAAGGCTTCTCCCCAAAATCTTTTTCCAAGGTCGGTCTCGGCCATCATGGTCCTCACTGCTTCTTTGAGTGTTCTATTTCTCCGCTCAGCAAGACCATTTTGTTGAGGAGTTCTTGGAGTAGACTTCTCATGCCCAATTCCAATTTCAGCGCAGAAGTCCATGAGAGGTCCATTACAAAACTCTGTTCCATTATCGGACCTTATCCTCTTAACTGTCACCCCTTTGTCATTCTGAAGACGGGTAATCAGTTCTGGCAGCTGAATCTTGACTACATCTTTGGACTTGAGCAGCACCACCCACGTATATCTTGAGTAGTCATCAACAACTACTAATGTATACCTTCTTCCTCCAATTGTGGGTGGAGTAACTGGACCAAACAAATCCATGTGGAGCAGTTCCAAGATCCAGTCTGTGCTAGCTGTAACTAACTTGTGTAGGGTTTGAGTCTACGATGGACAACACGAGTTGCCATTATAAATTTCTTGCCAAGGATCGTTCTTAGGATACCAGGAATAAATTTCAATTAAATAAACCATGCGATCCTATGCATGCTCCTACAAAATTAATTGCATAGGATGGATCTAGAGAATACCTGATTTCACCGTTTGATCTACAGGACAAATTAGAGAATAACAACGATGAAATAGATCTGGATCTGGATCTGGATCTGAACGCCGGCGATGAACGGTTGTTCCTACAGATCTGATCTTCTGATCTGTTCCCTTGCTCCTTGGAAATCTGGTGAGGATTATCTACCAAGTTGAATCCGAGATCTGGAGGAATCGATCAGTTCCTCCCACCGGATCAGCCGCCGCCGTTCTCTCTCAATTATACTGAAAAACCCTAGTTTTCACACATTAATGATCTGATAGAGAGAAGGCCTATATATAGTGTTAGGGTTTTGAGAAACCCTAACCCTAATGGGCTGTGAGCAATTAATGGGCCAGACCAGGATCAGATGCAAATAATAAAGTGGGCCCTCTTTATTAATTAATCCTTCCTTGTTCAACCCAGAACATAATTAATTAATAAAACATTGTTTTAACCTTCACCACGGTAACAATGCTGACTCGCCCCTTTATTACCACGTTATTAGGAACGGGTTGCACCAAACTAACATGATCTACATATTTAAGGTTATAGACATTCATTAATTAATTTGGCTTATGACAATTAGCCACAATTAATTAATCTCTTATTTCCTGAGTAATACCACTCACTCCTTTTCACTTATGCCTGAATTAAATAATTCAACCTGCAGGGTTTAGCATAATGAACCTTGTGAGCTCCTCAGGGAATGTTACCATCCTGAAACGGATATGCTTACCTAAACGTCCAGACTAAGCAGGTCATACACAAATTGCCAACACCCAAAATACGGGTATAAGAGTACATGTAAGACTCGCCACCATGGTAAATCAAAGTGTGGTCAATCTGTGTGTGCCCCTTATCCTTCAGTTAGGTTTAAGATCATAGGAAGTATGTTAGGGATCTGGCTCATTCATATGTCAATGAGAATGGCACATCCCACTGTTGATCCCATCAATACATAACCATGTACCGACACATCAAGTAGCTAGGATAAGCCCACTTATGAACCGATGTGCCGCAGCTTAGACCGACAGCCTATCCAGGGACCGTCTCAGCTGTGATACTATTTATATCTCGCTAGGTCAAACGACTCATATGATCCTCTGTGATCTCCTACACACTATATGATCATCCCTATAGGCGAGATAATAGGATATTATGGTTCGTTGTATGTTTGTTCTATCAGACAGCGAGTATTGTTGCGGCAACATATATGAAGACCAGTGTACAAAACACTTAATCATATATGCTTTCAGTATATAATCCCAACAACTTGTTCTTGAATGAGGCTCTTGTCTGTTTCCCTAGCTGGCAAGCTTTACAGAATCCTTCCTTTTGGAACTTCTTCTGTGGCAGTCCTTCAACTAGATTGTGCTTTGCCAGATGTCTGATCGAATTGAAGTTCAGGTGACTTAATCTTTTGTGCCACAGCCAATTTACTCCATCGGAGGAACTGTGTGGCAGGAGGTAGGTTCCCTCTTCTCCACTGGACCAGTCTACTATGTAAAGACCTTCTTTCCTGATTCCTATGATCTTGATCTTGTTGGTATGCTCGTCTATGATGTGGCACTCTGATTTTTCGAAACTGACAACGTAGCCACTCTCACTCAACTGGTTGATGCTTAGAAGATTGTGCTTCAGGTTGGTGACTAAGGACACGTTCTGAACAATGATTCCATTGTGTTCCATGCATCCTCTTCCAACTACTCTACCCTGAGTTTAAGGACACGTTCTGAACAATGATTCCATTGTGTTCCACGCATCCTCTTCCAACTACTCTACCCTGAGTTTTGTTCCCAAAAGTGATAGACGGTCCTCTGCACATCACAAGATTCTTGAGAAGATCTATCTTTCCTGTCATGTGTGCTGAGCACCCGCTATCCAAGATCCATGATCTTGCTTTCTTCTTAGAACTTTGTCCCTACAAGACAAAAAATTTCATTTAGGTCCTCGTATCCTTTCGGATCCTACAAAGTCAGATTTCAGGATCCAACCTTTTGGTATCCAGACCTGTTTCACTTTTACAGTTCGTGAAATTATATCACTCTTTAGTGATTGATTAACCTTTCTTCTAAAATAATGTATGATGTTTGAATGTATGTTAGGAAAGGTTGTGGTGTGTGAACTCTTTCTGAAACCGTTGTTCTGGAAAGAGTCTCGAGAAACAATTCTAGGGTGACTAGCCATCACAGCCTTTTGAGAGTAAAATTGTCTCGACTCAGGCCTCGAATAGGTGTTCCCCCTATTCGTATAACTGTTATAATAGAACTGAGGTCTATCATAACCTCTTGGATTTCTATCCGATTGTCGAACTGACTTCCTTGCAACATTTACATGTTGCTTTGTCGCTCTTGTTGGTAAAACTGGATTCCATGCATATGGAACATTATGCTTGTCCAGTTTTGAAGGAAAGTCACTCTTCCTCTCGACAGTTTGTTTGTGCAGTTTACGAACTGTGTTAGCTCTCAGTCGAGGTGCCAGTTTCAGGTCAATTTTTACCAACACTTGGTCTTGACATTTTGCTTAACTGGCTCTTTAGACTTGACATTTCCTTTCTCCAACATATGATTTGGACTAAGTTTGTCTTTTACAGAGCCTAAAAATGTTTTCTTAGTCCTAGAAGTGGATGCATGTTTGCTCGAAACTTTTTCACTTTGATGCTCCAAAAATCTAATTCCATATTTATCTGATGACTGTTTTTTAGCTTTCAAGATTTCCTCTAATTTCCTTGAGCTCTTTTTGAAAGTGCATTCGCATTTGACAGGCTCAGTGTTCTTCAAGGAATCACACTCTTTTGAAATATTTTCAAAGTCTTTGAGCAGTTTTGAGTGTTCATCCTTGAGTTTTTCAAAATCCTCACTGATTGACCTCGTCTTCGCGACTTCATCGTTCAAAACTTTAATCTCTGATTTCAGTTAGGCATTTTCACTAACTAATGTATCTATAATCTCATGGAATTTTTCTACCTCTTTTATAATGTCTTTAAGTAAAACATCTTCTGAATTTGAGCAACAAAATTCAGAGTTTTCTTTACAGCATGATGTAGATGCAAAAGATGAGGGTAGATGACTTGTTACCACTATTTCGCAGTTTGAAGCGATGTCTTCTTCGTCGGTAACATCTCCATCAATAGCCGCCATGAAGGCAAGGAGTGCTTCCTCATCATTCTCATCCTCAGATGTGTAATAGCTATCATCATGATCTGGTACATCTGGCACTTCAGTTCTTATGAGCATTGCTTGGGCCACAGCTTTAGATGCTCTCATTTCGAACACCTTCTTCAATCTATCTCTCTCCTCCTGAGAGACTAGAGGGCATTCGTACTTTAGATGATCTGGGGAGTTGTATTCGTAGCATGTGTGTGCTCTCTCTTTGTGAACCTTTGCTCACTGGACTGAGCTTCCTTCCCTTTTCCTTTGGCCTTCTCGAGAAGTACGGCCAGGTTCCTCATCTGTTTGTCCAATTCAGCAACTGACAGTTCAATTTCCTTCTTCTGAGCTGAGGTGGAGGTATCCTTCGCTGGTGAGGATTGGTAGGCAGTTTTCTCAAACTGAACTGGCCTCTTCAGTCGCCTTTGAAAGTCTCTCTTTACGAAGAATGTTGCATCACTATCAGTTGCTGAATTCGGGGTTCTAACAGCTTCATTCTTGTTCACCATCTGAATATCCCATTCATGGGCTTGGAGTTCGGCGAATAGCTCTTTGGTTGACATCTTCGAGAGATCCATGGTCTTTAAACTAGTGGATTTTACAAACCAATCTTCCTTCGGCATTCTCGAAAGAATTTTGGTGTTCATGTCAGCCACCTTTCCTTCTTTTCCAAGATTTTTCATTTTGCTGACAATGGCGTTAAATCTTGTTTCCATCGATTTGATCGTTTTGCCAGGTAGCATCTGGAAAGATTCATATTTGTTGATGCACATTTGTTTCATTTTGCGCCTCATAGCATCTGTTTCCCTGGTAAGCTCGTTGATACAGTCCAGTAACTCTTTAGCATTGTTGTTCTCTATGGCTTTGTCCATGAGAGATTCTGGGAGATGATTGCATGATCATCTCTCGAGCAATGGGATCCAGTTGGTGGCGTTTCTTGTCTTCAAGTGTCCATTCTTCATGTGGCTTATCTACCATATTGACACCACCTTGGCCATCTGGTACTCCAACCGGAATACTGATCTTTTGAATCTTTAGAGGTCCATTTTTCAAAACATCATCCATCTCTGGATGTTGAGCTCTCAGTTGGATGAGACACCTCTTCTTCCATACCTCGAACTTCTCAGGGTTGTACTTGGGAAGGCTTGGATAATTCATCATTATCTTAAGATAACCTGCTCGCTAATCACATTTAACAAACAATTAAGAGTGAAAGGAAGTACGGATCTGGTCTTAAGCGACTCAAAACAGGACAGTCTAGAAAGACCAACCTGGCTCTGATACCACTTGTTGGTCCCAGATCAGAGTACGTGTGATGTGCAGAGGAAGTATAAGGACAATTATTTGCACTCTTAAATGCGGCAGTTCAGTTTTTAACCTTACGACACAATATGTAAGCAACAGTTATAAAAATGACAGTCTGTGTTAGCCAGCAGTTTAGGTAACCAATTTACAGTTATAAGCAGACAACATTTACACACTTCAACACTTTCAGAGAAGTGTTGAAGGTTTCAAAACACAATTGAAAACTGTATGATGCGTAAAGTAAGTAAAGTTGTAAATGATGCAGGATATTTATAGTGGTTCGGAGCCTTAAGTCCTACATCCACTCTTCGAAAATTAATCCGATTATTCACTAAGTAATGAAGATACAATCCTCACGATCTATAGCCAAATGCTATAGAAACTATCATCCACAGCAGACTGGATCACTTGTCCAGGTAGTTGTTCTTCACGCCTTCTTCAGTTCCTCGAAGCTAGGTGGCACCTTGAAGTCTTCTCAGAACTGGCAGTCGTCGGAAATGGATTGAGGAAAAACCTCCCTTCTCCTTCTCCGATAGGTAGATGGTTAAGTTCTTCCCAGAACGTATGCTGGTTGGCAGTTGCCCGTGAGAACCTTCTTCTCCTTAGAGAATCAGGTTGCTGCATTCTTACTTCGAAAAGTAAGAACACCAAGAAAATAGAGACTTAATCCTCGTGTACACAAGGTCACACAGTGAATCTCTAAAGATTCCTTAAGCAATAATGCCTCGTGTTCAATAAATCAACCACGGAGTTAATGCCTTCTTGCGAGAAATCTTTTAATGCTTTGAGTTTTAAATTCGGCAGAGTGACGGCAAGGTTTTTAAATGATCGATCGGATTGTTATTTTTTGTCTCTGATCCTCCTGCTATTTATAGTTGGAGATTTGAAAATAGCCGGTAGAGACATTTCGAAGGATATCCAATCAGTGTCCATCCTTTTCTGAAAAGTAGACCTGCTCCTCTGCCTTTTCTGAATCACTGCCATGCTTTTTGCAGGGGCAGTTTGTACTTGTTGTGTCAGACATCGAACAATGTTGTACTCCAGTCATAACTGAGTGTATCTTCGTCTCTTTTCATTGACTCTTTAATATTCTTTTATGATTGATCGGCATCTTGCTTTTCACGTGTTTCTTTGACATGAAACTGTCCCGGTCTGAAATTGTGAGCGCCTCTTGACAGTTTTTTTATGAAAACTGTGTCCACAGTCTTCTTTCTATAAGATCCTTAACAGTTGAAAAAACTGTCTGCACAATTTTTCGCGTCTGTTACTCTACACAGTTTTCCTCGTCCATTATCCTTGATAGTTTTCTCGTCTGGACGGCTTCTTCTTTAAAAACTGTTCCACAGTTTTTGACAATTTTCTTCTCCTAGACTATTGCAACTCGATCGTCCTATGCAAGGATTACATGAGGTAATAACTATAAGGCCTAGACTTTGATATGCTGTTTTGACACATCAAAACATCAAATTAAATGTGGGATTTCTATATCTAACAATTTTCATACCTAACAATAACCTTTAGGTTATTTATTGCTTACTGTTTCATTGCTTATCTGTCAATTTACAACACAACACATCAAGTGTTGGTTTATAATTTGCAATAAACCTATGTATTTCTCGAGCTTAAACACTTATTTTATACGAATTTGTTGAGTTGAGACCTCAGCAAGATAAGTGCAAGAACTTTAACATTCCGCTGCATAAGCATAACTCTGATCGGGGACCAACAAATATTATTATAGTAACTTTTTTTACCAATTCTCATTTTCATATTTATTAAATTATTTTATTCTTAATCGATTTTTTATTTCCACTGTTTGCCGTATTTTTAAATCATTTTAATTATATAAATATAGATTTAACAACTTTAAGAATCATAATAGATTGTGTTCAATAGCTACATGTCATGTAATTGAAATTAATATATTAAAAAGTTATAATTTAGTAATCCAAATTATTAAATGATAATTGAATTTAGTAAAATCAACTTTGATGATATTTAAAATCACTATTGGAGCATGGATAGCAATTTTACTTTAATATGGATTATATAATTATAAATTTTAAATAGATATAGATTGTCTAAATACTATGAATTTTTCTTAATTTGAGAATAATCTTGTTAGTAATCTTAAAGCACGCCTATAAATTTAATTCCTTCCATAAACTAATTATAACTATTTATGTACAAATATATACTCATTATCATAATTTTCCTAATTTACATGTTTCTATAATTCTATCATAATTGTTATTGAAGTTTTCATATTTTATATATGTTTCATTTCACCAAATAAATATGATACTATACATTCCTTTATTTCCTTATGTAGTGTACAATTATTTTAGGAAAATCAGAATGAGCGGGGAAAAAATAAGTTTGGGGATTTTGCTTTTATAAATATATAGATTATTTTTGGGGCATGTTTCCACTAGTATGTTGTACTCAGCCCTCTTATAATATTTATAAAATGCAAAGGTTAAAAAGCAAGGATGAGGATGTGGCAGTGTAGAGAGCAGACTATCCAAAAGATCCTGAGATATGCATCTTTATGTGCATATCTCCACTGCGTAACTTTCCGCTGCAATGAACCTCTGTAACCCTTTTCCTTCCCTTTATCTGTAATAATTACTCGAGAAATTGTACTCTGTTATATTGTGATGCTTGTTGACACTGTTGTACGAGGTTGCTTCCTCATAACAAGAACTCTTTAACTATAAAACACTTGTCGCTTATGTTGCATAGGTAAATGTTTGTTCTTTCGAAATATATCCCACTTATGATCTTCGGTCTTTCTGTTGTTAAATCACTCATCCACCTATAGCGCGTCCTGAAGTCTGGGAAGGCGAGTCGAGTGTGTTACACATACCCTAAATTAAAATTAAAATAATTATTAAGCTAAAATTAAATAATCTTCATATATTTGTTTAAACATAATATTTTATTTTTTAAAAAACAAAGTAATAATAATTATTTATTATGGGGTGGCTGACCTCATTAGCCCCTACATGGTGCCACCCCTTCTAACTTTGTGAAACTATTACTAGTTTTGCCATGTGGAAACAATAATTCTGGCACTTTTTTTTATTAAGAGACTCATCTATCAATCAGTCATTTAGGGCTAATTTAAGTCTCAGATAATAGTGAGGTTAAATTCAACCTTATGCTAAAATATTGTGAAAACTTATTTGGAAAAGGGTAACAAGTGGGGAAATGGTCATTATTTTTGTTTTTTATTTTAACTTAATTTAAAAAAACTGAACATGAAAATGGACGAAAAAAAATTAATGTAGTCAACTGAATGCCAAAAATAAATAACAAAGATAAAAATGTGGGAGTTTTTCAATGCGAGTCCTCAAGCTCTCTCCATCTTATTCTAAAATGTATAGTTCAAGTATTTTTATTAATCAAATGATAATCTATAATTCTTACACGATTATTGAAACCCTAAAGCAAACAGCAAGCGTGCGCTCTAGTCATTTCAACCCACAAAAAATTTTATACCAACTACTAAAATCATATATTGACTACTTGTTTTTTAGTAAACAAAATGTGTTCACTCGTGAACCTAATATTTGTGTATAATGAAATGTGTAAGGGTGACAATATTTTTTATACGGTACTATTGGGATATTTTGAAGATTCTAGCGAGCTCCAGGAAGTGTGAAGAAGAAGGGAAGCATTCTTGTTGTAACGTGAAATAGTTAGTTAATTACATGCATGTGAGTAGCACATGCATCTGTAACTACCTCATGTTGTGTAACTATAAAAAGAATAGATTGTAACTCAAAACATTCAAGTAATAAACACATCTCATTTACTGTTTTCTATGTCTCTCTCTATACATCAAACATGGTATCGAGTCTGGATTTCTAAGCTCTCTTTCGTATCTTCTCTGGAGCGATAATGGTGACTCCTCTGCCAACCCTCATGTCTCTATCTCTAAAACTTACTCATGTTAATTACAACTATTAGATACCTCAGATCCTCTCAACAGCATGGGTGAATGGTCTTGATGAAAATCTCCTTGGAATCATCCCAAAGTGAAATATTTGTCGGCCACAACTCATTGCGAGGCACCGCAACTCAACCTTGCGTATCTTAGCTGGGTTAAACGAGATCAGCTACTCGTTAGTTGGCTACCTTCGTCTGTATCAGAGGCCATGCTTGGGCATGTAGCACGCTGCGTGTCTGCATCTGAGATATGGAATGTATTGGAAAAGTTGTTTTAAAACTCATCCAGAGCTTGGAAACTTCAACTCAGAAATCAACTTTCTTCAAAAAAGAAAGGCGCTATATCGGTTGATGAATACATGGTGAAAATGCGCGACATTGATACGTGCGTAAAATGACCCATATTTCGATGTGTGTGCATGCTTGTTTGTGGCTATTTTTCTCCCGTATCATATGTTTTTGTCGTATTTTGGTTGTGTTTTCGTGTTTTTGTGTTTTGAACGTTGTAGGATAGGTTTTGGGCATAAACGAGCATTTTTGGTGGAGTTTTGGAGGAAAATCGCACGTGTTTGGAGTTAAGAGGCGTCGACCGGCCGAGCAGAGCAGGACCGGTCGAGCCAAGCTGGACAGAGAGCTCGACCAGGCGAGCGGAGCAGGTCCGGCCGAGCGAGGCCGGACAGAGGGCTCAATCGGTCGAGCCAATTTGGACCGGCCGAGCCAAGCCAACAGACAGGTGGCTCGGTCGAGCCACTTCGACCGGGCGAGCCTGGCCGAGTTTTTCCAGCATTTTGGCGGTTTTCAGCTTCGACCGGGCGAGCCATACTTCGACCGGGCGATCCGATGCCCTGTTTGCTTGCTTATAAAAGGGGCAAATTCAGTTATTTGGAGA
>JAPKLW010002548.1:0-79904 GCA_026898455.1 Plectranthus barbatus
GGTGAATTGATTTCTTCCCCAATTGTTGCCCTTGCACTTGATCTACCCTTGCTCTTCTCTAATCTCCACTAGGATTAGAATGGAATTAGGATGGAAGATGGAATTTGGGAGAATTCTAACTTGACCTAATGAAATTTTGGCAAAAGTTCTCTAAAAACTCGGAATTCGCCCTTTTATAGACGAGCAAATAAAGCCTCGGATCGCCCGGGCCAAGGTAGGATTGCCCGGGATAGCTCAGAAAATGAAATAACTGCCAAGATTCATTCAGCCAGGTTGGCTCGACCGACCGAGCTCGTTGAAGCTGTGGTTCAGCCGAGCCCTCTGTCCATCGTGGCTCGACCAAGCTAGGCTCAGCTCAGCTGAGCCTGCCCTCTAAAGTCTGGATTGCTCTGCTCGGTCAAGCCTGGATTCCTTTGATTCCTAGCTTGGGCGATTTTCCTCCAAAACTAAGCCGAAAATGCTGCTTTATGCTCAAAACTCAACCTACACCATCCAAAACACAAAAAAACGAAAACACAACAAAAGAACAACAAAAACATATGATATGAGAGTAAAATGGCCACAAACATGCACGCTCACACATCGAAATATAGGTCATTTTACGCACATATCTTAATCCCCCAAACTTGAACCTTTGATTGTCCTCAATCAAAACAATGTTAAGCCATTAATCTACCTCGCAAAATACCTCATAGCTCATCAAGATAATCTTAGCATGCTCAAGTAAAACGAGATTATCACCTAATTTTGTGACAAAGTTAATGCTAAGGACATGAACCACTCATCAAATATGGGTACAAGAAAAGAAAGCACTCCCTCACGTGTATAGGGATGATGACATTCACTCAATCACAAGATATCGAGCTTGATTTCCATAAGCTTGCATCCATTCTCACCACAATACTACAATGAGTTAGTTTCTAGATTCAAAAAGGTCTTTTCGAAGGTTATAATGTGGCTAACTAATAGGTGAGTGGTTTTGGGCCAAAGTGACTAAACTTCTCAATTTCCCAAAACCCGCCAAACTTGTTCTCTTCAAACCACTTCAAACCCGAGGCTTATTCATTTCACAACACTTTTTTTTCTTTTTTTTTAGTTTTCATCTCTTTTCTTCTTTCTCTTTTTTTATTATTTTCTAGAAACACCATTCATTCATTTCATGGGTGCCTCTCTTTCCTTTCAAACACTTGCACCAAAAATTTTGTTGGTGCCCAATTTCTAGGATTCAAATCAATCCTTTATTTCATGCCTTTCATGCCTCAATATTTTCAACAACACAAATCCAATCGATTCCCAACCCAACTCTCATCACCGTATTCACCCTCATACACTCTTTTTCCCCCCAAACCTGATCCTAATCATATAAAAAAAGATTCACCAATAAAGCTCAATCACGGGGGTCAAAGACACGAAAGACAAATTAATGATCAAAACCGCCTTATACTCCCGATGTGAAAGGTGGGACTAAGAATCGATGGTCTAAGATCATTTTCTAGTCACACACTCATGCTAATAGATAGAGAACGGATGCAAGTTCTAGATTTCGTACTCTCAATCTTGCCACTCACAATCGATAAAGATATGACAATCTCATAGCTCAAACCTCACAGCTTTTTGTCAAGTCCCATGCATTAACTAAACACAAAACAAGGCAATTCAAAAGTTAAACTTAAGACATGCTTTGAAAACTAGATTCCGCCCTATCATAGGTTGAGGTAAACATCAAACTTCACTAAGTAAATCATGATTAAATCTCAAGCCTCGTTTGGGTTCATCACACACACACAAGCACACAACAACCTACAAACAATCTACATGCAATGAAACAATTGGCAAGAGAAACAATAGAATGTGTTACCCATCGGTAGCCACGATTGAACCGCTTCTCCAATGCCTTATTTGTACCTACTCAATATCAACACAAACACCACCAAACAATTGAGCATAAAACAAACCAATAAAGCTCTCATTTCCACCAAACTTTCCACAAACCAATGATCAACAAAAATAAAACATTATCCACTAGCTCCATCGTACAAACCAAACCATTCAACATATCCACAAACCAAGCAAAATAGAGAGTATAAAATCATGCAAGCTCGCTAATAATTCCATAAAAACATAACATTCAATCATTAAAATTAAACATCCGTATTCCAAATCCAAACATCCAAGTTAAATCTCATCAATCATTATACAACCTAATCGAAGATAGAAATCATTCAAACAACAACTAAACTAATAAGCAAGGTAGGCGATGTGTCATCACTTCTGTCGATCTTGCTGTAGGTGGTCTCGGCGAGACTGGTATGGAATGGGAACTCGGCGCTGAAGCTCACGGGCATCCTCTTGAATGGCGTCCACTCTCCGGTCAAGGCTATCAAATCGAGCAGAAATAGAGGCCTGATCAGCAATATAACCCCCTGGAAAGCAGAAAAATCCCCATGGAGATAAGTCATCCTTAGTATATGTAGTCCTCTGCAGCATGGAAAACATTTGCTGCTGCCAATCCGCCACCGCGGGCTGCCTAGCCTGTTGAGGTGCTCGGATGCTCGGGCCAAGGCCCTCTACTCTGCCCCTCTCACGCAATCGTGCTAAGGAAGTGAAGATCCCTATTGGTCCCTGATCAGAGTCGTTTTTAAAGCAACGGAAGACTACTTAGCAAATGCAGCGAAATGTTTAAGTATCTTGCACTTAGTTTCTTCGCAAATATTTAGCTCGAGGTAGGGGTTAAGATTGTTTCAGAGATACTCAAGCAACTTGAGGTTGCTAGGTTTTAAATCTACACGCAGAAACATTAAAACAGTAATGAACGACACAATGTTTATAGTGGTTCGATCCTAAAAGATCTACGTCCACTCCTTAGTCGAACACTAAAAATTCACTAAAAAGATATATTCAAGTACAAGGAATCACCAATCACTTGTAGCAGGTGGTGAGCTTTCGAGCCAGCCACTACAAAGCTATCCTCCGTTAACTTTATCTTTCGGCAGCTACGGCTAAGTCAAGGGCGCACCTTCCTAAAATTTAACCTTGCTGCATTGGTAGTTGTATAGTTCCTTCCTGAACTCTCCTGGGGTTTTTGGCAACAGCCCGTCGTAGTCAATCTCTTTTCGGAGATGTGACTGTTGGATGCTTCCTAGGATGGAAGTTATCCCAATGATTGTTCCTTGAATAAAGTCAAGGAATCCTCTTGAATGCAGTGTTAGTTATTCAATGTTTGACACTTGCTGTTGAGAGCTTTGAAATTCTTCTTATCTCTTTAATGTGCTCTCAACCGACTACTTTCTCACTTTTCTTCGCTTTTCAAAGGTATCTCTCAATAATTGCCTTTGCGAATGTAGTTGAAGTGTTTGTTTTCATAGTGGAATCTCTGAGTAGTCGTAAGGGGGCTCTCTCTTGTTTGGACTTCTCTTTTATATCTAGAAATTCAAACTTTGAATCTCCAAACGCGTTAGTCACAACGTTCACCTTGTCCAAAAGAGCAGCTACTTTTTTCGTCCTTTCCGACGTGATACAGTGCCTTTCCACCTACTTCGAGAAAGTTATTCATCCTTGGTTGTACCTTTTGTCAGAACGATAGTCTTAGCAAGAGTTTGCTGAATATCTCCTTGCTTAGCATTTTCTCGGAGAATGCAAAGAACAATCTCCTAAGTACTTCGCCCTTTTGACTGTTGAGTGCTCCTAACAGTCTGCTTTGTATCCAATCTGCTAACTCCTCAGCAGTTGCGTATTCAGCACTTGGGTCTTGATTCCTTATTGCTATTACTTCTAGCAATCTTTTAAGTAAATAGTGAATGCTGACTCCTTCAGCATTTTGCTATCTCTTTTCTTTCGACTGCTGAGTAAGTACTCCTTGCAGTCATTTCTTCTCAGTATATACTACTGTCTCCTTAGCAGTCATCTCTGTCTGCTGACGTCTCTGGCAATCAGCTTGACTGCTGAGAACGTTCCTAGCATCCAGAATTTCCAAAGTCTTCGTTTCAATCGCTGAATCCTTCAGCAATATTCCGCAAGTACTTCTAATCTATTACAACTTGAAATATTTCCTAAACAATACTTTACACAGAGTTCCTAGACTATCTAGACTTCAGCAATGATCGACCAAACTAACTAAGGCTTTGATTCAACAAATCTTTTACAATTTGATCTAAAGGGAGATTTACAACATAAATCTAGGAAAA
The DNA here is from genome assembly GCA_026898455.1 of Plectranthus barbatus. Classification (NCBI taxonomy): domain Eukaryota; kingdom Viridiplantae; phylum Streptophyta; class Magnoliopsida; order Lamiales; family Lamiaceae; genus Plectranthus; species Plectranthus barbatus. Next base: position 4,185 of record JAPKLW010002548.1, read on the forward strand.
TTTTCCAGAATAATTCCCAACAATCCCGTCTTGTGAAAGAACTCCAACAAACTCCTGATGATCATCAGAATCGAACAACCACTTGGAGCGATCCTCTAAATCTTCAACAGTAGTCAGTCCATCACAGGGAAGCTCCAACACCTTATCCCCAAACTTATAATAATAAAACTCACCATGGGGGCCCGGGACAAGGAACCTCCAACCTCCCAGCCAACAAAGACTGAGTATCCAAATAAACAGCAGGAGCAGAAGCACTCAACAAATGCACACCCAAATGCTCAAATATAGGAGTGATCATACCGCCACTAAAAGTAGAGGTTTTGGTATTAGCTGCCCGACTCCATCCATCTATCAACATCGTCCCCAAAGAAAACTTAATCCCATTCATCAATGCAAATAACATATAAAGTTCCAGTGTAATCACGTTGCTTGATTCATACCGACTACACACGGAGCCCCCCAAAAACTTATGAATATAAAGAATAACAGGGTTTCTAATCGAAGTAGCTCTACAAGACTTAATATTAAAACTCCTACCAACCTCAATTCCAGTAATTTGTTCCCAAAATTCCGCCATGCTCACATTCTCATGCAAAAATACCGAATCAACATCACCACCAAAAATATCATCAATTTTAGCTCTTTGCAAGAAATGCTCCTTACCTCGAATTTTAAATTTCATGGATAGAGGAATACCTCTCGCACCCTTCAAAATCGTGACGGAGGCCAAAAACTCCCTTTTCAATTCCATGTAACTCGGCCAATTTGCCATGAGAAGCTTCTTTCAACCAGTGCCTTTGAGGAGACTCCACATATCATCCTTCAACTTGATCGTCGTCAATGTTTCCTGGCACAAGTATTTGGTCCCCACTACTTGTCGTTCCGCCAAACTCTTGTATCTGGCGAACTCCTCATTGTTAAAACCCTTGGGGCGACCAATGGAAGAAGATGAAGCTCCACGAACATGTTTGCTAGCCATAGATGAAATTGAGATGTGAAATTCACACAAATCAGAGAAACAATATATTAGACAAAATTTGGGAAGTGAAATCTCGACCGAAATGATGATGGGGCGAAAAGGGCAACAAAACTCTTTTCAAATCCGCGCACCGCTCGATCGAGCAAAGGATGGCTCGGTCGAGCGAGCGCTCTGTTTGAGCCAAGGCAGGGCTGCGGTTAGGCTCAACCGAGCCATTTCTCGCTTGACCGAGCGGCACCTCTGAACCGCCAAATTTTTGAATTCAGCTGCATTTCCTAATCTCGGGCGATCCGTATTGCTCCTGGACGAGATTTCACTAAATTTGTTGCACCTTTCTGGCACCATTCTGGGCTTTTTGCCTCCCAACTTCTATGATCTTTCATCACACAAAAATTGTAAGTCCGTAGAACAACCAACAATAAAAAATCCTTCAACACAAACAAACAAAACATCAAACTCACAAAATCAAATAACCAACATTTATTCAAAACATGAAAATAACCAAAATGTAAAAATCATTGGGTTGCCTCCTAACAAGCGCTTTTTTAACGTCGATAGCTCGACGACCTTACCTCAATTTTCAATCATGGTCAAAAGGTGCGGAACCCGAACTCATACTTTGTTGCTTTGACCATCGCTCCTCCGGAAAGAACAATTTCCTTCTAGCACTACGAGGTGGATCACTATCCACTCTAGCTTTCTTTGTCATCCCTTGGTCATGCTCAACAAAATCTCCCGGATCATCAATCTCTTCATTTTCTTCACCCGTAAAATCCCATTCCGAGTCAACATCATCCTTTAACCTTTTCTTCTTACCAACTTTTTCAGCCTCAAACTCGTTCAAACCTTTCGGAGGTTAAGAAAAGACAACCTCCTTCCCACAACATATAAAGGTAAGCTCACCATGCTTCAAATCGAATAGGGCATCGGCCGTGTGCAAAAATGGCCATCTAAAGATCAATTGTATTCCACCTTTATTCCTCATATCAACCACAAGGAAATCCCCCGGAAATGTGAATGTTAAAATCTCCACATGCACATCCTCCATGATCCCCCGTGGACAAAACAAAGCATGATTCATCGTTTGTAAAGCTTGGCTTGTGGGCTTAAGTTCCCCAACATCCAATTCCTTGTATAAGTCCCATGACATTACATTCACGCTAGCTCCGGAGTCACACAAAGCCTTTTAAATGCTCACATCTCCAATTTTGCACCCAATAACAAATCCTCCCGGATCTTTCTTTTCGCAAGCAATTCTCTTCTCTCCTTGTTCATTTCTTCCCAAGTCGAATGATTCACCATCCGGAACTATTTCAACTCCAACGAGCTCATCTAACAATGGCACAATTCTCTTCTCTCCTTGGCATCGTTCACTGACTTCACCGGTCTATAATCTTTTCTTTCCCTAAGCCATTGAAAACTATTTTCTGTCATCTTTTCAATCGTTCTCCACGCTTCTTCTTCCTCTTGGTCGAGGAAAGCACCGCCCGACGAGGCGTCCATCATCACCTTAGTGTCATAATTCAATCCCCCATAAAATTGACAAATTTGCTGGCTTCGGGAAAGGCCATGCCTAGGATAATTATGAAGAAGCTCACGAAATCAATCCCATGCTTCATAAAGCGGTTCGTCATATCTTTGCCCAAAGGATGTTATGTCGGCTCGCCTCTTCAATGTCAAGCTAGGCGGAAAGAACTTGAACAAGAATTTCTCTTGGAGTTCATCCCATGTATCAATGTTCGACTTATCCAACCCCTCAAACTAATTTTGAGCTCCATCTCGCAAGGAAAATGAAAACAGTCGCAACCTTATTTGATCTTGGGGAACTTGATTTATTTTTATCCTATCCATGACCTCCAAGAACCTTGATATGTCGATATTTGGATCCTCCGTAACATGCCCCCCGAATTGGTTATTTTGGATCATTTGCACCAGTTGCGGTTTGATCTCAAACTGGGTTGCATTAACTCCCAACCGGAATCCTTCAGTTGTCGGTCCCCCTTGCGGTCTAAAAAATTTTTAGAGCGGTCTTCGTGGTCCATTTCTCTCATTCATCATTGCTTTCATAAGTTCAAGTTTCTTCTCCAATTCCTCAATTCTAACCGTATCCGCACCACGGTTATCCATTTCAAACTCATATTCAATGTTATCTCTCCTTTGTCGAAACTTCATCTCTTCATGCTCACGAGCTTTCTATCTAGTTATCATATACTACCTACAAATTCAACAAGAGCCAATTACAAAACCAATACAAATCAACAAACAAGCAAAACAAGAACAAATATTACACTAGAACTAAATTTCATACAAACAAATGATCAAACACATAACATACAATTTCCATACTCTCAGCAATATCTATAGACCTACTTAAAAGAATTCCCGGCAACGGCGCCAAAAACTTGATGCGGTGTAAAAACAACACTTAGTCAAGTTAAATTTTATCAATCCAAGGTTCTTTTCAACTTCGCCCGATAGAATACTCCCTACTTGTATGGAATGTTTGTAGTTAGGCAAAACATAAATCATTGAGTTTTTATATTAGCTAGGCAAAAACAATAACTAAGCTAAGCATAAATGAAGTAAACACAATAGCTATCATATTGTATAGAAACTTTTTAAAACAAACAATCAAGCTTTCTAAACTAGGTAGATGAAGTTACAAGTTCAATCAAATGAGATAAGAGTGAGTGTTGTGTGGAAATCTAATTTGTTCAATTTAGATCAAGTTGTGATGTAAACTCAATTTAATTCCTATGAGATTGAGCAATCCACTCTAAGGTAGCTAACCCCTTGTCACGGCGAGTTAACCGTAGATGATCCTACTAATCTCAAACAGTCACGTTATCAATTCCTAGTCCAATCCTTTTAGAACGTAGATTATTGCCCTATGACCTATTTCTGCACATGGATTGGATTTAGAATCATATAAATTCAAACTATTCGCGATGATTCCACCAATGTGTTGGCTGAAGTGTTCACGTAAAAAACTACCTACGTTGGCTATTACTTACGCCTAGGTGATTGGGGATAAGAGCTAGTGTGATTCAAGCTCTCATAGGAAGGTAAACATTCAACATTCAATCTCAATTTCACACATTATCAATCCAAACAACACTCACAAGGAATTTAGTTCTCCATACCTTCCAATTTGTTCAACACAAGATAAAATGAAAGATAATCCATTACAAACTTGAAAGGTGAATTGATTTCTTCCCCAATTGTTGCCCTTGCACTTGATCTACCTTTGCGCATCTTTAATCTCCCCCAATTTGTTGTAGATCATCCTCTTGATCCACTAGGATTGGAAAGGAATGAGGATGGAAGATGGAATTTGGGAGAATTTCTAACTTGATCAAATGAAATTTTGGCAAAAGTTATCTAAAAACTCAAAATTCCACCTTTTATAGACGAGCAAACAGAGCCTCGGATTACCCGGCCCAAGGTAGGATCGCCCGGGATAGCTCAAAAACTAAAATAACCGCCAAGATTCATTCTGGCTTGGCCGAGCGAGGTTGGCTCGACCGAGCTAGCTCTCTGAAGCTATGGTTTGGCCGAGCACTATAGGACCGTTCGAGCGAGCCCTCTGTCCATCGTGGCTCGACCAAGCTAGGCTCAGCTCAGTCGAGCTTGCCCTCTGAAGTCCAAATTGCTCTGCTCGGTCAAGCCTGGCTTCCTTTGATTCCTAGCTCGGGCAATTTTCCTCCAAAACTAAGCCGAAAATGCTACTTTATGCTAAAAACTCAACCTACACCATCCAAAACACAAAAACACGAAAACACAAAAAAAGAACAACAAAAACATATGATATGAGAGTAAAATGTCCACAAAAATGCACGCTCACACATCGAAATATAGGTCATTTTACGCACATATCTGACATGCATCCTCGCCGTCGCCCATGCTGCTATTGCCGCAGTCCCGACCTGCTCTGGTATTGCCCTATGTCGACCACCACCACCTCTCATTGCTGCTTCTCGTCAGAGAACTGCAGAGGCACGGTGGAGTGTGCATAGGCCGTGCGTGCAACCTTTAATGTTTGCACTGAGCGTGGTCGCATCACCACTCGTCACCAGCCACCGCTGCTACCCCTATCTCCATCCCGAGCTACGTCTCCACCATTGCCGATGTCCGTAGGGAGAGCTGAGCCATCGTGAATCCATGAAAGGTCATAGAGGTGTCGCTCGTGCATGGAACCTAGTGTTCCGCCGTGCTCATGCACTGTCCGTGCGCCTTACCGTTGTTGTCGGCATTTTGCTCTTTGACGCCCCCCTTTCCATGTATTGCCAATAATGCCCGTCGTTCGCAGCCACTGCTGCGCCTGGTGCGTGGGCTGTTGCTTCCTACGTAAGGCCGCGCGGAACCCTAGGGTTCCACCGTGCTGGCAGCCCTACGCAAGGCCGGTTGCTGCACCTTACTTCCTCCATCACACGACTAAGGTGGGGTCGCGTCGCCTACTTCGCACAGCCGTGCGGAACCCTATGCTTCTACCGCATGCCGCCACGCTAGCAAAGTGCGCCACTGTGGCTGCTGCGCTTTGGTTGGTTTCTTTGGTCTTTGTGTTCTTCTTCTTCTATTTACAAATTTAATTTAAAATTAAAAAACTTTACATGGAAAAACATCCTACTAAAAATTTGAAAATTAAATCTAACCCCGAATTTATCTAATGGGTGAAGAAAAAATCCATATAAAAGGGAGAATTAACCTGTGAACCACGAGGAACAAAATATCATACAATCCAAAAAACATTCATCCATTGCAATTCAAGAATAATAATCATGCATAATCATAGGCAATATTATTTTACCGATAGAGCCAATTAATTCAACCTCTCTCTGATACCAATTGAAGGGATTTCGTTGTCGTGAATTGAATCACTTAATCCATGTAAACCCAGTTCGATAATTGGATATAATAATAAATTACTATGCCTATGATTAATTCTAGCATGCTCCAATTGAATATGCATTAGAAGGTTTATGCGGAATACCAAGATTGTAGAAACTGAAGAACGCTATGCGCAGAGATTTGATCCTCTATCATCTTTCTTGCGCAACAAGATTTAATCCTACAAGATGAAGGAGTCAAATCTATGAAATTAAATTTTTTTTTGAAAATGAGGAGACAGAAGAAGAAAAAGATCCTCCAGTTCTGATATGTATCCTAGCTCGAATCCAAAAATCTGGTGAAGATTCCCACCGGATTCCGAGCCTATTGAAAAGCAGCTTATATCTCCAGTGGCTAATCACAGCTCCCAGATTCTTGTTTAAGGCTTGGCAACTTAGGATCTTGTGGTGTGTTGTGATCTAAGAACCTGAGGCCTATTTACATGAAATATCTGATCTTAGATGGGTTTGAGCTTTCATGGGCCAGACCAGGGACTAGTATGCAAATAGAAAATAAGGCCTATCAATTAATTAATTCCCACATTCAACCCATATTATAATTAATTAATTAATATTGATTCATGCCACCAGAGAACCAATACTGTCCTACCTATATGCTACCACATTACAAGGAACAGGGTGCACAAGCTCGGTATATCCCCACATTTAAGGGTACATACATTCATTAATTAATTTAAGTTCTGACAAGCTATTAAATTATTTAACATCTTATATTTCTGAGCCAATCCACTCAACCCTTTTCACTTATGCTTGAACTTAATCAGCGTACAAAACTTTAGCATAACGAATCTTTTGAGCTACTCAAGGAATGTCACCATCCTATACTGGATATAGTTACCTAGTTCTAGTACAATACAGCCATACACAAATTGCTACCACCCAAGATACAAATATACAAGCTCGACTAGAGCCTTTTACTGCATCTTAAAGTGATCCACAATTTGTGTATACTTATGTACCTTCATCTAGGCTTAGGATCTCATCAAGCCACCAAGATCAAGATTCTTTTAATGTCAAATAAAGCAATCAATGTTAACTTATTTCCTATCAATGCGTACCCCCGCACCAGCATACCATGCAACCAAGATAAGCTACTTCTTACTGTGTATGTTGCAGCATATACCGATAGTCTATCCTAGGACTGTCTCAGTTGTGATAACTATTTGTATCTCACTAGGTCAAGTGATCCATACGATATTCCATGATCTACTACACACCGTATGATCTCCCTATTGATGAGATAAAAGGACAAGAGGGTTCGCCAAATATGTTTGTTAATTCAGACAGGAGATGATCATACAACATTCATGATTCCCATTATATTAACCAATATACCTTGTACATAATATACCAATCATAATGCTTTTACTATATAATTCCATCACTGTGATAGTCTTGGGAAAACCTATAACAAGATACAACTCCACCTGCAAGGGTGAACAAATAGCCTGAGGTCGATCTCTTCTCATTCTGGTCCGCCTAGAAATCCGAATCTCAATAACCCACAGGGCACAAATTCTCACACTGATAAACTAGACAATAGTCTCGAGTTCTTTTCAGATACTTTAGAATATGTTTAATAGCAGTCCAGTGCGCCTGTCCAGGGTTAGATTGATATCTAGCCACCATGCTCATGACATAACTGAAATCTGACCTCATACATAGCTTCGCATACATGAGACTTCCCACTGCCGAAGCATATGGTACTTTAGCCATCTCATCCTTCTCCTCTTCTATTGTAGGGCATTGTGCCTCAGACAGAGAAACACCATGTCTAAAAGGTAGCAACCCTTTCTTAGTGTTTTGCATGCTAAAAGGAGCAATCACACTATCAATATAACTGTCCTGAGACAAGCTTAACATTTTGTTCTTGCGATCACCCAAGACTTTAACCCCAAGGATGTATCCAACGTCACCTAGGTCCTTCATTTGAAACTGTTAGGATAACCATCTCTTTATATCTAAAAACACCTTCTCATCGTTGTTGAATAGAAGAATGCGATCTACATAAAGTGCAAGGAATACCATGCTTCTACTGACGCATAATCGGTACACACAACTTTCGGTTTTGCATAATGAAAATCCATAGGATTTAATCACATCATCAAAAGAATTGTTCCATGACAGTGAAGCTAGTTTAAGTCCATACAAGGACTGTTTAACTTCCAGACAAGATGCTCTTCATCATCTTTCACATAACCCTCTGGCTACTGCATATAGATGTTAAGAACCTCCTCAACGTACTCATTTAAAACACAATTTTGACATCCATCTACCATATCTTTAGGTCCATATGTGCTACTATGGATAGAAGAATTCGAATGGACTTGAACATGACTACCGTTGAGAAGGTTTTGTCATAGTCAATGCCCTCCTTTTGATTATAATCCTTCGTCACCAACCTAACTTTAAAATCCGTTATTTCTCCTTTCAAACCTTTTTTCCGTTTGTATACCCATTTGCAACCTATGGATCGAGAGCCATTTGGTAGCGAAGACTTATGGTATACATCCATAGCTGTAATTGATTGAATTTCTGAATTCATGGCTTTACGCAATTTTTCCACATATTTTTCATTTACTGCTTTGTCGTATGTCCTTGGGTCGGTTCATTCAGTCCGTCTTCTGGGATCAAGTCCAAAGACTCTCCCACGAACATATACAAATCGGGTTGCTGAGGTACCTTCCCACTACGACAGAGCAATGGTACTGCGTCAGCAGTTGGTACAGTTACTTGTGGCTTAAATCCTTGCACTGGCGACCGTGAAGTTGGTTCCATACCTTCCACAGGTACACTTGATCTGCCATGAGTTTTTCCCAATGGAAGCGCATCATCTTCTCCAATTTCTTTGAGAATGATGTCACTTTTGGATTTGTGATTTTTCACAAACTCGTCCTCCAAGAATCTCGCTTTTGTGCTAAAAATGATGTTCTGATCCTTAGGATAGTAGAAATAACCACCTTTGGTTTGTGTGGGGTATCCCACGAACAACATTATCTTGGACCTACCTTTTACCTTATCAGGATCCTTTGACAAGACATATGTCGGACAACCCAACACATGTATCATTAATACACTAGGATTTTACCCATGCCAAAGTTCCAAGGGTATCTTTGGAACTGACTTAGAAGGTACCCGATTCAGCAGGTACGCCACTGTTAATAACGTGTGGCCCCAAAACGAAACATGCAAGTTTGCATAACACATCATGGACCTAACCATTTCAAGAAGAGTCATATTTATTCTTTCCACCACACCATTCTGCTGAGGAGTGCCCGGCGCAGTCCATTGGGATGTAATCCCATCTTCTGACAAAAACTGCAAGAACTCGTCACTGAGATACTCACCACCACGAACAGATCGTAATGATTTAATGGTCGTGTTTAACTTCTTCACTACTTCTGCCTTGAATTCTTTAAATTTCTCAAAGCATTAAGACTTATAGTGAAGTAAGTAAACATACCTGTATCTCGAGTATTCGTCATTAAAAGTGACAAAATACTGAAATCCTCCACGAGCTTGCGTGGACATCGGTCCACATAAGTCAGAGTGGATCAATTCCAACACATCACTTGCTCGAGACTAACTTGCCTTGAAAGGCCTGGTCGTCATCTTTCCCTCTGTACAATATTTACAAACTCGATGTGGAACTACTTGGATAGAATCCAACGTTCCATCATCCACGAGTCTCTTGATCCTCTTTAGACTCATGTGACCTAATCTCAAATGCCATAGATATGTAAGATCCACATCAGAAGATGAAACTTTCTCTTCTTATGTTTAAATGAGTTATATGCAGCATTCACAGAAGATTCATGCAAACAAGTTATGATATAAAGAGATTCTTTTTGTATCCCACGACAGATAACACCGTTATTGCCATTGATAGAAGCATGACTATAAAATAACTGAAAATCCATCATTTGTTAAATGGGAAATAGAAATAAGGTTCCGCCAAAAATTTGGCAAATACAAAACGTCTCTTAAAATCAAAAGATTGTCTTGAAAGCTTAATGTAAACTCTCCAAGTGCTGCTGCAGATACACAAGTAGCATTACCCATGGAGATCATCACTTTGTCATCATTCAGCTGCCTTGTCGGCCAGAACCCCTAAAAAGTGTAACAAACATGATCAGTAGCTCCAGTATCCACTACCTATGAATGGGTAGAAACAAACGCTATCATTGTTTCCGTTACAAATGCTAATGATGTACCTTCTCCAACCTGCTTGGTTAGACAATCCTTCTTCCAGTGAACATTTTTTCCACAACAAAAATACTTGCCCTTCTTCCCTAGTGCCACAACCTTCTTTTTATTAGAACTTTTGCTTCCAAAGGCTGTCTTCTTGAATTTCTTTCCAATCACCCGTTTAGGCTTAGCACCTTTCAAAGAAGCAAGGCGACTACTGGAAGAAACTAAGATTGCCTTTTCAGGTTGCATGACTGATTCAACTGCCATATGTTCACTAAGTAACTCATTAAAAGTGCACTCCTTTTTATGCATGACAAGATTTAGTTTGATGTTCTCAAAAGACTTCGAAAGTGGAGTATGATATCGACCTGGGTTTCCCTATCAGTACCTCCTCCATGCAACGTCAGTTCATCCATGAGGTGAGTCATGGAAACAACGTGCTCCCTCACTGAGCTACCATCATTCATTTTACAACTCACGATTTCCCACATGAGTTTAAATCTGACAGCTCTATCTGATTCCCCATAAGTAACTGTGAGACTATCTATAATCTCAATTGCTTTGTCATAGTGCTGATGTTGTTGCTGGAGCACATTAGACATAGTGGTCATCATGTAGCACTTAACTACATTGTGGGACTTGACCCACTTGTCAAAGAGGTTCCGCTCCACATCATTTCACTTAGCAGTGGGGACAACTGGACACGAAGTGTTAAGAACAAATTGAAGTTCCTCTGCAATTACGATATAATCCAAGTTGCACTTCTATTCCAGAAAATTCGGACCAGTTAATTGATTTCGTGCCAAGATATTAATGACATTATTCATAGACATATTTGAAAATAATAATTGATTAAATTAAGAACATACATGCAGAACATTAAGATAAATATGCGTTGTGACCTTTTGATAAACCAATACAGTTGTTTCCCCCAATTACGTAGGCGTATCTATTGCAATCTCATTTCAAAGACGTTTACAGTAGAACACCTAACCAGACTGCTCTTTGAAGTTCAAATTTCTAATTTCAATCGCTAGCAAATGAAATTAATAAGCGGAGATAAAACTAAGATCATGTTTAACCTATATGAGCAGGGACATCATTCATGAGTTAGTACTCAGGCAACATTTAAGCATTTGACCACAATTCTAACTCCGGAAGTTAAAAGGATGATTTGTCATACATACTATACCCATGACGCATTCCATTTAGAATCTTTGTTATCTCATTTAAAACAATCCAAGAGAACTTATGAACAAATAAAGTAAGCAGGCTACGGTCGTGTAGACGTCTACCCACTTCACTATCCTCTTCTCACATGTTTAAATGTTTTATTTAGAAATCTCATCTATTAGAACTCTTGAACAGATAAAGGAAGCAAGGCTACGGTCGTGTAGACGTCTACTCACTCCACGGTCCACTTCTAATAACAGACCGAATTGTGGAGGTCTTATTGATTTTAATTAAAAAATCTTGTTTAGTCTTTTTCTTTCAAAAGGTACTTATGCGCAGAGATTATTTTATGATCCATAAATTATGTCTCATCTAAAATTCCATTATATTTCCCAATATAATTCCGAAATTTATAGACATAGTTTAATACAAAAAATATATCACATAAAGCATGCTTTGAATAGTAAATAATAAAGCAGTAAGATACATCCCTATTATCCTCAACATGCTATAAAATTAAATAATAAAAGTAGTAACATGTTTTCCTATTGTTTACTAGTGCGCTCATAAAAAATTACATCATACTAGAATATAGAAACTAAAATAAATGTTCTCGTGGCCTCCTGATGCAATTACATGGGAAATAAAATCAAACCTATCTATTACAAGGCTTCGAACTGGGCTCCCACTCTTTAATTTGAAATCTGCAATTTTTGGGCAGCAAAATGTTACAGTTTGGGGCTTGGATTTAGGGTTTCAGGCCCATTGGATTGTAAAACCCTAATTTTGTAGAAACCCTAATTTTCAGGGGTTTGGGCTGCCTCCGGGCTGTTGGGCCCGTGCCCAGAAACACAAGCAGCTCTAAACCCTAGTTTAAAAACTCGGTTGCAACTACCATTCCATCTCGAGCCTAAAACCGCAGCTACCTGTCGGAGCTGCTTCAACCGTTGTTGTCGCTATAGGTTCCACGCACTTGAATTGCCGCCGGTTGTGCCATCCACGCCGGCCGGTTGCCGCTACCAACAACCACCACCACGCAGGAATCTGTGAGCTGCAACCTGCGCGCCATTGCCACCAATGGTCTGCCGCGAATGCTGCTGCAAATCAGCCACCTCGTGCTTGTGCGCGACAGCAGCCCTGTGTGCGTTGACTGCAACCGCGTCACCTCCTTTACCGGTCACCAACGATGCACGCCGACCCAGAGCATACGCACGGTGCTGCGAACACAAGTAAAATACGCACATTCTTGTTGCTGCCAAGACAATCACCAACGCGAGGAAGATGGTCGCGGTTGTGCATAGAGGCTGCAATGGTGGGAACTGCTGCTGCCAGGACAACCACCGCCACGTGCCTCCGCGCACAGCCTTTTTCTGCAGAGATCTACCGCACGCTGTGCGCGGCCACTGCGTGCTGCTATTGCCAGCCGACGACCACCACCGCTTGCCACCGCCGCATGTCACCTGCGCACGGTGGAGCCTGTCCAAACACCAAAAAACACCACTGTACCACTGCATCGCTGTTCTTGTTCTTTCTCTCATTAAATTTACAGGTTGAATAAAAATTACAACATATCTAGATCTATTACATATTTTCCTACTAATCTAATCATGAATTTTCTCGCGATTTAAAACAAAACCAGAAACCAAAGAGGGGGATACGAGAACAAAAACAACCACAATAGTTTAATCCATCCATGGTAAATTTAATAATAAGCATAAACGGAATGTCAATATTTATTTTCCGATAGAGCCATAAAACACGAACCTAGCTTTGATACCAATTGTAGTAACTAAGTTTACAATAGGCGACATGTATTGCCATTTATTTCTTAACCCCATATTCAATTTATGGAATATCAAAATAAATTATATGACAAACAATAAATGCCCTATGCATGCTCCTATTGACTTTAATGCGTAGATTCAAGGAATACCTCAACTCCTGCGGATTGAATAATGTCAGTAGATGGTTGATGGTATTCTTACAGATCTGATCTTCTGATCTATTCTCTTGCTCGATCTGGAAATCTATGAGGATACGCTACCGGATTGAAACTGCACTGGAGGAATTGATTTCTCCTTTCCCTTTCTACTGCAGTCGGCCGCCCACTCTCTCACTCTCTCTAGGGTTTCAGTTTTGTAAGATTGTAAACTTATGTAGGAAGTGAGAGAACTGATCTATTTATAAATCTGGAGAATGAGCTATTAGCATTCAATAAACCCTAATGGGCTCTAAGCATTATTGGGCCAGACTAGGGATCAATTGTAAATAATAAAGTGGGCCTCCTATTAATTAATTCTATGTTCAACCAAGAACATAATAAATTAATAAACATTAATTCATGCCACCAGAGAATTAATGTTGACCTACACCTTTATTACCATGTTATTAGAAACGGGTTGCATTGACTTGGTTAATCTCCATATTTAAGGTTTCAGACATTCATTAATTAATTCAGTATATGGCAGTAAGATGCAATTAATTAATCTCTTAATACTCATGAGTCGTACACTCAACCCTCATCCCTTATGCTTGAATCAATGATTCAGCCTGCATGACTTAGCAAAACAAACCTCAGGAACAAGCAAAGTCACCATCCTGAAGCAGATATGGTTATTTAAATCCAGCCTGAGGAAACCCTCAACACAAAATGCCATCACCCAAGATGCAAATATATGAGTACATGTAAGACTCTCCACTATAACAAGTCAAAATGACAGTCAACCCATGTGTGCCCCTCAGCTTTCAATAGACTTTAGATCCAACCAAGTTACCGAGATCTTTACTCATTCATATATCAAGTAGAATGGTTCATCTCATTGTTGATCCTATCAATACATTGATATTTACCAGTCACACAAAGCAGTCTAGATAAACCACTTATGGACTTATGTGTCGCAGCCTAAACCGAACTATCAAACCAGAAATTTTCTCAACTGTAATAACTTTTTATATCTCGCTAGGTCGAACGATCTATATGATGTTTTGTGATCTCTTACACACCACATGATCTGCTTATCGACGAGATAGCTGGATCTGTTTGTGCGCATCGTATGATTGTTAATTCAGCCAGGAGTTGTTTATTGAAATTCATTCATGATTACCAGTATATCAAACATAATGTTTTTAATGTACCAATCATAATGTTTTTATGTATACAATTCCAGCAAAAACTCTATTCAGGTTCATACTTGTAAAATATGAACTCCGAAAATACCTCTAGCAAGATGCTAAGAGTTTCATGTATAAGAAACATGGAGAGTTACAAAAGCTATTAGAGCTTTCAAGCTTGAGCACTTGCATATCATAACTTCAATCGATATCAGATTACAAAATTATTTCATTTTGTTTGGTGGATTCCTAACCATCTCTCTATGTTCCTTCATCTCTAATTTATAGGCATGCGCCTTATGGAGATAGAGATTTAGTCGTTTGAAACAAATTCAAATTTGACCAAAGGGTAGTTCTGATGGAACCTACTTTTTGTGCTGCGACATCGTATGAGCATTATGATAGGTAGAATTTTCTACCTTGCCTTTGAGTGATGTCAACTCGTAGAAACCGCTATCTTCAAGTATGCTCATTAAAGGCTTACGGTTGGCACATTATCTTTCTCCCTTGTTTGGTCTCACCAGTTTCCTTTTTCTCTACTTCAGGAAATTGGTTGCTAATTCTTTTTTGGTGGTGATTTACCAGTTTCCAAACACTTCATCAATGTCACCGTTGACTTGAGACCCAATTTTGTAAGATTTCTAGCTCCTATTACAATTCAATAATCCTATACATAACATGACAACTTTCGAGCTAAATTCACATCTAGAGATTGGTCACTTCTATACATTTTAATTGACAACTGATTGATTTGACACATCAAAACATAAATGAAAATGAAAATTACAACGTAATTCCTAACAAGTTTAAATAGATATGTCAATCGGGTTACGAGTTATTATGTGGTTCATTTAAAAAAATATTTTTTTATTTCATGAACATTTAAATATGTTTCAACTTCATTAATAAATAATGTTTAATGTCTTACTTTTCTATTAAAACTTTTTGCAATAAATATATTTAAATAACTTAAACAATTAATTGTATACCTTACACATTTATATAATCTTAAACATTAAAGTTGATTTTGAAAATTTAATTATATATAATAAAAATATTAATGTTGGCATTAATCGGCTCAATTCATTGAGCTTCAAGCCTAACTCGATTAAATCTCGATTATCGAACCATTATTAATAATAGTATTTTTTTAAATTTAAGTATTTTTTTTTATAATAATCCATTGGTTCCAAAATTAAAGGATAACTAATGCAATATAAACAAGAGTTTTATTCCACTTTTCTTAGAATTAAGTGTGTCTGGTCAGTCCTGGTTTGGCAATCGAATATTTACTTAGTTGGTTTCGCAAGATATACACCAATAAAGTTACACAATTGTTGGGCTTCAAATCAAGATCTGAAATAAAAACAGAGCAAGAAAAATAAAGCAAGGAAATCACACAAGATTTTTATAGTAGTTCAGAGTTAAATGTCCTACTTCCACTCTTCAACCATGTAGGTTGGAAATCACTATAACTCGTTACAAGGTGAAGTAGCATGATCTATCGTAGTTGCGGACAACTCTTTTGTCGACCAGTTGTATGCGATCTTACCTAGTCCACCAGGAACTCAATCTCTTCAGTTTGATGTGCGAACACATCGCGCAACCAACAACTAAAAACGGGTTTGATGTTTGTGTTCTTTCCGAAAAGTTGAGTTTGGTTTGTCGGGGGTGTTCCTCCATAGTTTGTCAAAGATTGAGAAACTCAACTTGAATTCTTACTCAGAAAGTAAGAACTCCGAAAGTAGCTCTAGCAAGATGCGCAGAGCCTCGTCAATGAAAGATAGAAAGTACGAGAGCTTTAAAAGCCTTAAGCTCGAGAGTTTGGAAAACTCATAAGTTCAGCTGTGGAGGTTACAAAGAGAGTGGAATTCTTTTGAATTGGTAACATCGGTAACCTTCTCACTGTGTGCTTTGTTATCCATTTATCGACAAGAGCCTTGAGAAGATAGAGATCCACCCATTTGAGACTAATTAGAATTTCACCAATGGGAAGTTATAACACAGTTTCATTACTGCGCTGCAAAATCATACGAAGCCCTGCAGTAGGTAGACTTTTCTACCTTGTGTCAGAATGACTCTTTCCGAAATTGACTCTTTCTCAGTATTTGTAATCCAAATGTTAGGAAGTATTATTCCTTTTGTTGTTGTGTCAAACCATTACCAGTTTAGAGTGTCAAACTTGTAAATCTTTGTGAGGATATTTATCAAGTTGTAATGGAGCTAATCTAGACAAACTGCATTCGGGAACTGATCCACCAGTTTGGATTGCGCAAGGAGTTAGAAGAACTGGCTACCAGTTTGTGATACTTCAGTTCATTCAGAGAAACTGGCCGAAGTCAACAGCTTGGACAAACACTAGTTTGCAAGCGCAATTTTCAAGCAATCCTAACTCGAGCATAAAGACAAAAAGAAAAAGTCAGAGGAATTCTTAACAGCCAGACTTTAAGAATGGAAATTCCTTAAAGTCTAAATATCTCAACAAGTTTCAATTTCTCGGACTAGCGGAAACATTCTGACTCAAAGCTGCAGATTCAACATCTATTTTCAGAAAAGTCAGAGCAGGTGCAGATTTTTAGGAAAAACATCCTGTACCTCGCATAAAAGAGAAATGTCGGATTGGACAACATCCGATATATCTCCACGTCTCTAATTTGAAATATTTTCCCACTCAGGCTATAAATAGATGAAGTGCCCCAGAAGACTACCACTGAATATTAAAACAAGAAACAAAACTCTACGAAATTCAAAGCTCAAATCTCACTACAAATCTACATTCGATGCAAATTTTTAGTTCACCGTGTGCCATCTTTCGACACAAAACTCATATGTTGGTACCCGATTAGAGAGTTTTGTATGCAGCGAAAGTATTAAATTAATCTTGCACGTAACTTGCTAAGGCCTCGGCATAGCAAGTGTTTATCAAATGTTGAGTTTCAATATGTATGCGTAAAATGTAACGAAATAATGCATTAAGGACACAAGAATTTTATAGTGGTTCGAACAACTGTTCTACGTCCACTCTTTAGTCCTCAGACTGAAAATTCACTAGAAGAATGAGTACAAGGTCAGGCCTGATCTCTAAAGTTGAGCATCTCCTCCCTCTTGTCAGCGCGCACCTTCAAGCACCTCGATCTCCAATCTTCAACCAATGTCACTCCGTAGAGTGAGGACAAACCTCCGTTCTCCTTGGACATTGACTGCTGGGAGTTTTGTAGTTCTTCCCAGAACCTATCCTTGTGTTGGCGTTGCCCGTCAAAATCACGTTTTCACGGCAATCGTGACTGCTAGGTTCTATCCAGAGTAGAAAGAATCACGTTCGCGTAATGAAGAGAATGTAACTGATCTCTTTTTGTTATCTCTGAGTGTAAAACTTCGCGAACCTTTGAATTAAATAAGGATTACACCTATTTATAGGTGAGGATTCAAATGGTTGTTTGAATCCTATCCGTTAGACTCAAAGGCATTGCTAGCCTATCTGTGTTCTTTATTTATCTACAGTGGACAGAGACTCTTCAAGTCTCCTTGTCTCTTATAGGCATAGCATCTATCTGTAGCCATTTTTGTCAGAATGGATCCTTCGTATGTCTGAACCCTCCTTTGTGTATCATGATAGTTCTATCTTCTGATTCATCGGGTTTCCTTGTGTTTTGTGATCCGTATGATCTTAGACTTTGTATCTTTTCTTGATTGTTTATCGTTGTTTGCTGTCTTCTAGCACACTGGTGGTCTCTTAGCATTTTGAGCTAAGACCTTCGAATTCTGATGGATTTATTCCTTCAACATTCTAGTAATGTTCCTCCGCATTGCTGGCCCTTTCTTCTTTTCGCAATCTTCAGCAATTTGTCAAGTTTGCTGACTCCTTCAGCAACCTTGATTCTTCTTCTTTGTAATTCTATTACAACTCGAGTATGAATTCCTATACATGACTTTTACAATTGACTCAATACTGAGTTGCTAGAGCATTGATGCACCAAAACTTATCATCCTAAGACTATGAATCAATTACAATCAGAGGGGTTTTTATAATATCTAACAATATTCCTAACAATTTCCCCCTTTTTGGTGCGATCAAAGCCTCTATCTAAAGCTTTAATTTTTACTGATTATGGGATAGATGATTACTAAGATTACAAAGATTTTCCTATCAAGTCTATTCTCAGCATCTCAACTCCCGTAGACTCAGTATTGTTCCTAAACATTCCCCCTTAAAACATCAAGGGTTTTGCTCGATTATTCAACAATTTTCATCTAGTAAATGGCTTCAATATCTTTCATCAAATCAGCACATAGCACATTCACACATAATCTCATCAAGCAATCACAGGAACATTTCTAACACATCACATCCACGCAATTTGCTGATTACACTAAATGTGTAATTTCAGCTAATTCAATTAGATCAGCGTTGGATAATGAGATGTTGTCTTCAACCTGGTTAGTTTCCATTCAAAATATCATGCTCAGTAGTACATGAAACATATACCCAAATCGAAACAAAAGAAATTGAAGTTTTTCTACCAGGAAACTCATAGAGTTAAGAGAGATGTTACTTTGTAGTTGTTGAAGAGTCTGAATCAGCAGCATTTCTGGCACTTGAAAAACTGGCAGTAGGCTTCTTCAAATTCTTCAGTGCTTCCATCGTCATCTTCATGAAGTTATCCAAGACAACTTCTCTTTCTTGTCTTCTGATTCTCTCTTTGTCTTCAATTCTTCTATGTTCTTCTCTCTCCTCTTCTTCGCGTTGTCTCCTAAAGTCTTCTTCCCATTGTCTTCGAGCCTCAAAGCGATAAAAAATTTTCTGCTTCTTCTGCTGACCTCTTCTCTTCCCCCTCTTTGATCGCATCAAAAATTTTGGTGGAGAAGGACTCGAAGTTATCTTGTTGAGCAGCAAGTATTTCATCTTTTGATCCAGACATTTGATTATAAACTTCAGTGCGCATAATTGGTACCAGATGTTCTCTGATGCTTCTTCCTACTATTGTATGGATGAACTGCTGGAGGTCCCTCTGATAAGTACTGGAGCTCAAAGGCTCAATTGCCATGATTTGGGGTTCCTCCGATAGCACTATTTAATTCTCGGCAGTATGCATAGAGATAGAGATAACCAATCCTTGAGTAGAAGTGGATGGTTTATCAATATGAGTTGTTGCAGTAGGTACATTCTCCCTTCTTTCTTCTTCAGCAGTAATCGGAGAGGGTGGCCTTAACGCTTTGCATCCTAGAAGATTTGTTGGCAAGTTGAGTAAGGACTTTTTCCTTGAATTCTAACATTCTCCTCCTATCCTCTTCTCTCTTTCGTGTTACATGTTCTTCGGCTAATTTCCTCTTCAATTCCTCAACTGCGGCCATCTGTCGTCTAGTGACAGAAGATTTAAATTGTTGAGCGAATGGTGGAGTGTTGGTCCCTGATCAGAGTAGTGATAAGTAGCAGAAGACTACTTAGCAAATGCAGCGGAATGATTCAAGTATCTTGCACTTAGTGTCTTTTCAAATATTTAGCTCGAAGGTAGGTGTTAAGATTGTTTCAGAGATACTCTAGCAACTTGAGGTTGCTAGGTTTTAAAACTGTAAGCAGAAAAATAAAACAGTAATGAACACAAGATTTATAGTGGTTCGATCCTCAAAGATCTATGTCCACTCCTCAGTCGAACACTGAGAATTCACTAAAAAGATATATTCAAGTACAAGGATTCGTCTTTCTCTTGTAACAGGTGGTGAGCTTTCGAGCCAGCCAATACAAAGCTATCCTCCGTTACTTGGATCTTTCGGTCGGCAGTTGCGGCTAAGTTAAGGGTGCACCTTCGTAAAACTTAACCTTGCTGCAATGGAAGCTTTATAGTTCTTTCCTGAACTCTCCTGGGAGTTTTGGCAACAGCCCGTCGGTGTCAATCTCTTTTTAGAGATGTGACTGTGCTTTCTAGGATGGAAGTTATCCCAATGATTGTTCCTTGAATAAAGTCAAGGAATCCTCTTGAATGCACTGTCAAATATTCAATGTTTGACACTTGCGGTTGAGAGCTTTGAGATTCTCCTTGTCTCTTTAATGGGCTCTCAACCGACTACTTTATCACTTTTTGTTTGCTTGTAAAGTTTTTCTCTTGTATGAGCAGTTGTTAGTCGTAGTCGTAGGATTCAAGGAGTTAAGAGTTGACTCTCTCTTGTTAGGACTTCTCTTTTATATCTAGAGATTCGAACTTTGAATCTCCAGACCCGTTAGACATAACGTCTCTTTTGTCCAAAAGAGCTACTTGCTTTTTCATCCTTTCTGGCGTGGTAAAGTGCCTTTTTACCTACTTTAGGAAGGCTGTTTGTCCTTGGTAGTACCTTTTGTCAGAACAGTAGTCTTAGCAAGAGTTTGCTGCATATCTCCTTGCTTAGCATTCTCTGGGAGAATGCTGAGAGCACTCTGCTAAGTACTTCGACCTTTTGACTGCTTAGCTCTTCTAGCAATCTTCTTTGTATCCAATTGCTGACTCCTCAGCAATTGCGTATTCAACACTTGGGTTTGATTCCTTATTGCTATTGCTTCTAGCAATCTTCTTAGTCTTTAGCGAATGCTGACTCCTTCAGCATTTTGCTATCCTTTTCTTTTGATTGCTGAGTAAGTAGTCCTAGCAGTCATTCTTCTTAGCCTATGACTACTATCTCCTTAGCAGTCAATTCTTCTTAGTATTTGACCGCTATCTCCTTAGCAGTCATTTTTGTCTGCTGACTTCTCTAGCAGTCGGCTTGGCTGTTGAGAACGCTCCTAGCATCCAGAATTTCTGAAGTCTTCATTTCAATTGTTGAATCCTTTAGCAATCTTCCTCAAGTACTTCTAATCTATTACAACTCGAAATATTTCCTAAAAAGGACTTTACACAGAGTTGCTAGACTATCTAGACTTCAGCAAAGATCGACCAAACTAACTAAGGCTTTGATTCAACAAAACCTTTACAATTTGATCTAAAAGGAGATTTACAGCATAAATCTAGGAATATTTTCCCAACATGGAGAATCTTCAACAACATATTTTGATGGTGCCAGAGAGCGTCTCCGGTGGCTACTCTGTGAGCCTTGACCTTCTGGAGCCTTGCAGCAACTTGTTTCTCCGTATATTATCCCTTGAATGTCTGATCCATCCAATCGTCTGCCCATTCTTCTTCACTCCTCTAGTAGTTGAGACCCATCCTGGCCATCATAATTGAGCAGTCCTCATAATGCAGTTCGTGAGTGCCATAATCAAAGAATCGCCATCTCTTGAACTATGTTCTCAACCAATTTTGATCGGACGACTCGCCTCGTAGTTCGGTAGGATATGAATTATTGGCTTCTGTGGCAACTTGAGCTTCTATAAAAGTGCAAATATCTTTTTCCCAGGAGATGAGATCATCGTTCTCCTCATCCTTCTCCGTGATAGGGGGACACCACTTCGCAATTCACTTTGCCTTGTAGTTCTTGTCAGGTAGTCCTTCCGTGGGCACTCGTAGAGTTTCTTCTCAGAATACAGATTCGCCATCTGTGATAGTTCCTGCATCGTCCCCATCATTGGAACTAGGAATATCACTGAAGGATATACCTGAAACTTCTGGAGAGCTGGAAATCGGAATGCATCATTGCCAGATGGATTCAATGGTTCTTTCGAGCGCACTTGTTGTATCGGTGGCATTATTCCATCCTGGAACTATAGATGGTTCAATCCTCAATCCACGTAAATAATGTTCATTATGTGCTCGCACTCTTGCAGTGAGTTCTGCTTGTGCTCGTGCTCTAGTTTCAACATCCATGGAGGTAGTTGCTTCTTTAGGAATTGATATCTTTTCAGCAGTTGGTGCTTCAGCATCCTAAGTTCCGTCATTTGTGGTGATGATCTGCTAAACGCCTTCTGTTATAGCTACCTCTGGTTGTCGTGAACCTTTGTCCTCTTTGCTTTCCCTAAGGCTAGCATTCTCCTTCTCTGCTACCTTATCTCTTGAATCTACAATCGAGATCTAGTCAGACTTTTGCACCAGATTGGCTTTTTCTATAATTGCAACAACCTTAATTCCTCCTTGCACAGCCAGTTGTTCTGTTTCTTTACTCTTATTAACAACGGCATTGCTTCCTTCTTGCACAGCAGTCTGTATTAACCTTCTTTCAGAAACTTCTTCAGCACTTACGCTTCCCCCTTGATTGGTGGCGAGCTGAATTGGTATCACGTCAGAACTCCTCTCACCTTGCGCTGGAGTATGCAATCTTCTTAATTCTTTCATGGCTACTTTCATCTATCTTCGTTCAAGATCAGCAGCTGATTTGACATCCT
Organism: Plectranthus barbatus; assembly: GCA_026898455.1. Lineage (NCBI taxonomy): Eukaryota > Viridiplantae > Streptophyta > Magnoliopsida > Lamiales > Lamiaceae > Plectranthus > Plectranthus barbatus. The sequence continues at coordinate 26,830 of JAPKLW010002548.1, forward strand.
CAGTAAACATGACCTTGCCTTCCCTTTTTCAGCTTGTGCCTTCTCAATAAACCTTCTAATAATACGATCGGTTTCTTCTCGAGCTTGAATCTTGGCATTGTGCTCTGTGTAGCTTTCCATGAATTCGTCATAGCGAGAATCTCTCTCATCAAGAGTCATATGCAATCTGAACTTATCATAATCTCTCTGTTCATGAGACTTCTGGAGCGCTCTCTTTCGTCGCCTCTTTTTCCGTGATTCCTCCTCAATGGAAAATTCACAACCTTCTTTTTGTAGTTGTATTTTGTGGTTTCGATTGACGTTTCCTTTATGACATCTGGGATTGGTAGAGAAGTATCTACCTCTGGCACTATGATTTTTAGGGTCGTTCATTGAAAATGGTCTTGCATGCCCATCTCTTTGGCTTCTTCATCATCGTCTGCTGGCTTTCTCCTCCTTTGTTGAGGGCTTGTATTTCTACACCTCTTCTTTACAAGGAGTGGCTTAGGGGGTTGACCTGTTTCCTGTGATGGATTGTCGACCGAATTTTCAAGTTCAATAAACAGGGCATCCTATTCTGCTTTTTGCCTTGCTTCTTCAGCTTCTTCGGAGGTAAGTGGAACTACAGTAGGCAAAACAACATATCCCAGATGGGGATCCTCTTCGTCAGAGCATGGATCATCAGGATTGGCATTGCTCTTTCTTTCGAAATGAAAGGATCTTTGAAGCTCTTCGGTGGTTGCTATTTTCTTGTTGGCGGTATGTAGTCGGAGTAGATCAAATCCTCACCGCGGCAGCGTCGTCTTTCTTGTATGATTCCCTCCAAAAAGTGGCTTATCTTCAATCTAAAGCCCACGTCTTGAGTGAATGTGTGATCCTTCTTCACACTCATATTTTTGTTGACATGCTCTAGCCATTTGGTGTAGATAAACTTTGCCCAATTTCTACGAATTTGATCCTCAATCGCCATCCTCAATAGGTACTTCAACAAGTTCACGCGGTCCAGTTTACCTATGAGAATTTCACACCAGTGCTTCTGAAATAATGGCTCATAGAGTATCTTATCCTTCTTGACTTGAGCGGCTCTTCTATGCTCGTAGATGAGTTTACCGGCCTCCTTACCATAACTTATGGAAACTAGACGATAGTAACAAATTGATTCGTCAATATCCTCCATGTTGTAGATGCTTGTGAACATCAGTTGGAATTGTTTAGGCTCTACGGGCATGTTGGGCTGTCCGAATGACTCTGCAGGGGACCTGGTGTGGTTGGAAGATTAGAAAGTGTAGCGCAGAAGAAATTTCAAAATCAGAGGATATTGAAGTATTAGGGTTTTTTAAAAATTCCCAAACCAAACATCCTATATAAGATCCCAAGTAACCGGATTTACTGTGAGCGGTTGGATCTCTCCTTCTGATATGGATGAATTGACGATTGAGTAGTTGGTGACGGTTCGTCTTACGTCCCACTAAGTTGGAAACTTGAGTGTGGCTGACATGTCTCATTGGTATTCGTCGCCGCCCTAAGCTAGAGTGTCCTGTTCAATTAATGCGGACTCTTTAGCTTCGCCGTCAAAAGATAATCCCGCCTTTCGAGATATTTGAAATGATTATCTCCTCCTTGTTTGCTGGTCAATCATGCAAATGTACATTTACTGAGGGTAGCATATCCAACGATTAGAAAGGTCTATGCTGAGAGCTTAGATTCGGCATTCGATTATCAGAAATACCCCTTTGGATAGGATGTAATAGATCACATAGTTTGCTAAGAGCTTGGACTCAGCACTCCTTGATTCTATTGTGATTTGTACATTCCTTAGACTTTGTTTGCTGAGAGCTTAGACTCAGCATTCCTTTTGAAATATCCTAGATTCAGTAGATGTTTATAGTCTGCTGAGAGCTTGGACTCAGTAATTACTCAAGGTGTATCCTTAGTAGTCTAGAGCTTGTGCTAGGCATTCTTCGGGGTTCTACACAGAGTTTGGACTTAGTATACAAACAGACTATTTTAATATTTTTGATCTTTTTAGGAACAAAGAGTCTCTTTACTGAGAGCTTGGACTCAGTTAACTTTTTCCGATTTTGTTTGCTATTGCCGAATAGCAATCTTCATCAATTTGCTGAGAGCTTGGACTTAGCATTCACCGGATATCTGCTGGAAGCTTGGATTCAGCAGTCATTCTGGACTCTTTAGATTTAATGAATCTTTTAAGTTCAAGAGTCTTTTTTCAGAGAGCTCAGACTCATAGTTGTCGGGAATCTGCTGAGAGCTTGGACTCAGCAGTCAGCAGAGAGTAATTTGATTGAATTAATTCTCTATTTCAGCTTTCAAGCACTCTACTTCCGACGGGGTTGAGGAGACCTTAAGAAATTCCTATCATCTGATTTTCCTTTAAATTTTCAATCTTTTCATGGAAAATCATCTGATTTTTGATAGGATTCTATGTACACAAGGAGTGTATTGATCTAGCATTTTTACTTAGGCGATTATATAGTTTGAGACAACAGAGCATTGTAATCAAATCGAGCATTTTATTGATATCATTGATTTACAAGAGTTACACTTCGCAAAGTAGAATACTACAAGTTTACAATGATGAATTTGTCTTCAGACTGCTCCAAATATCGCCTTTGCTCGATCTACTCCTTCTTGGTCTTTTCCCCGAGCTCATTGCTACAAGTCACCCCACTTACACAGCAATGTCCTGTGAGATATCCACGAGCAATTCATCATCTTTCTACTCTCTGTGGATAACTCTTCTTCTTCCCGCGGACAATCTGGCTGGTCCTTGAGGAAACGTCTGACACCAACAGATCTCACCATCTGCTCAGATCAGTGCCCTCTGTCCGCGTACTTCAAAACTTCTAGCTCCGAATGCCATGTTGCTTGAATCAATAGTGCCATTTGCAAGCTTTTCTTTGCTCTTCAGATGCTAAGTAGATGATTTGTGTTGCATCTACTCCATCTGAGAGTCTTCCCATGATCTCCTCTTCTCCACGGTTTGAAGCTTGTTCATGGAAGAAGAGATGGGAAGAAATTGAATGGGCCCCTTGGACACCTTGGTTGAATGGAACCAAGAGGGCTTTCCCATTCCTGGTGACTAAGGAATATCCATCTTCAGACTCACCTGACAAGGTCATATATCATTAAAGATATAACTATCATGGCCTGACAGAATGGACCTCTTATCTCCATCCGGTTCTAATATGAGAAAGCTCATTGTCCATGGTGAACCGAGAATTGAGAGAATCTTCTTAGATGTGATCTCTTAGAAGATTACGACTCTTCCTCTCAATTTGGAGACTTCCAAGTCACGTTGCTCGAACCCATTTTGAAGGTATTTTAGTGAGATGGCAAAGGACGATATTTCTGATCTCTTCGAGCATGGTTTAGAAAAATGGGAGTGGAAGGCAGGTGATAGATCTAGGGTTTCGAGATTTTGGGAAATGATTTTCTAAGGAAGACAACCTCTCTTTAAATAGATGTAACCCCTCCAAGAGACTAGTTCTCCTAATCACTTCGTCTGCCTAGGGAACCGACGGTTTCGCAATGACTTTCCAAGTGGAGACTATTTTCAAAACTGAATCGTCTCGAGCCTTGAATGAGATCTTCGGTAATGATAGCAAACATGTATTGTCACTTCATCATTGATGATGATTCCAATTGATACGTCGATTGAGTATCCCGATATTGTTCCCTTATCTAAAATTGATTCAACATATATTGATTCAACAGTCACTTTCCTTCTGATGAGAGCTGGGACTCAACAATCTTCTGACTTATCCTGCTGCAATCATTATGCTTCAATATTTAATCTTCTGGATTGCTTAGAGCTGGGACTCAGCAATCTATCTATACTTCGATATTTTCCTTCTGAAGAGCGTGAGCTGGGACACACTCTTGTTCCGCATAATCTTCAAGAAATCCAATCAGTTACGAAATTCTAAAAATTGAGAAATCCAAGAACAGAATGAGAGCTGGGACTCATTCTTCCATAACCTCATCTAATTCCAATAAGCCGAGCTTGAGACAAAGCTCCTTAAATCTGTTCTTTGTTATAGGATTGGTGAATATGTCTGCTAGCTGATCCTCTGTTCTGATATAATCCACGGAGATATCCTTTTTCTCAACATGATTGATATGTGTGTAAAATGACCTATTTTTCGATGTGTGAGCGTGCAAGTTTGTGGCCATTTTACCTTCATATCATATGTTTTTGTCGTTCTTTTGTCTTGTTATTGTGTTTTCGTGTTTGAAATGATGTAGGATACATTTCGAGCATAATATAGCGTATTTTGGAGAGTTTTGGAGGAAAATCGTCCAAGTATGAAGTCCGAGGAGGCTAAGTTCACCCAAGCGGTGCAAAAAGAGGAGTTTTGGGAGCTTGGAGGAGTTGCCCGGCCGAGCGGTGTGCAGGCTCGGCCGAGCTGCCCGACAGAGAGCTCGCTCGGCCGATCGGTGTGCAGGCTCGGCCGAGCCATGGAACAGAGACCTCGCTCGGCCGAGCGAGGCAGGCTCGGCCGAGCCAGGTCGGGCTTCCCGTTTCCCCGTGGATCTTCAGGAGGCTCGGGCGAGCCAACTTCAGCTCGGGCGATCCAAGGCCCTGCTAGCTCGTCTATAAAAGGGGGAAAACGGTTATTTTCATAACTAATTCATAACTTTTGATAATTTTGAATAACCACCTCCTGAATTCTCTCTACGATTCCCATTTCCATCTCTTCCAAAACCTCACCCAAGGTATCAAGGAGCTAATTCATCAATCCTTGGAGGAGAATTGAAGATCCAAGGGGGTAGATCAAGACCTAGCAAATCCAATTGGGGAAGATTTCACTTCTACTTATCAATTGTAATGGATGTATTTGATTTCAACTTTGTATTGTTACAATTGAGAGGTATGTTGCTCTAATTCAATTTGGATGTTGATTTGAACAAGGATGCATGAAGACTAGGTTTGATAATTGCTTGTTTACTTTCATTTGAGGGATTGATTTGCACTTGAGCTTGTTTCTTACCTATTAGGTGTAGGTAATAGCCAGCCTTTAGGTAGTTGACGTGAACGTTGCAGCCAACACGCAGACGGAATCGTCGTGATAAGTGTATAATCTTACAATTCTAGTTCCAATCCATGTGCGGTGCTAGTTTGTAGGGCGATAATTGACGGTCGATTGGGAGTGAGCTAGTAATTAATAACGTAGTTGTTTGCAATTTCTAGTTCATCTACCGCTAGCTATCCGTAGCAAGTGGCTAGCGAAATTAGAGTCGATTGCTCAACCTCCTAGTGATTAAAATGTGTTTACATCAATGATTAATCTAATTGGATTGCATCTACGTTTATTTCAACATCCTATCTACCTCATTTGAGTATTTGTTTGTCTTGGTTTACCAATGTGTGGAGAGAATTGTTTGATGTTGATTGTTGGTTTAATTCATTGTTTGTTATATGTTGTTAGCATAGGTTTAAATTGATTGCCTAGTTTGATAGAAATCACTCAACGATTCTATGTTACCTAGTTATTAGACTTTGCTATAGTATCCCGGTAATCTAGCGGGCAAAGGGAAGAAGGACCTGGATTTGACAAATTTTATTCTTGTGTAGCTAAGAGTTTAATTTTTATTGAACTTTTAGCCGCATCAAGTTTTGGCGCCGTTGCCGGGGACTTCATTTAGTAGGTTGCTAGATATTGGGGGAAAAGTAAAGCTTGTAGGCTAGGTGTTTGTGTTTTTGTTTGTGTGAATAATTTGTTGATTCTTTTTGTATTCTTTGGTACTTTGAGTTTGTCGGATCGTTGTAGGTGTCAAATGGAGAATCATCGAGGAACTCAATCGGAGAGGCTTAACAATCTCCAAAGGGAATTGGATGAGATGAGAGCCAAGATGTTGGAGAGACAACGACCGAGAAAGCCAATCCGGTTGGTATTTGAAGAGAACTACCCATTAGGGGTGTGCACGGTCCGGTTTGGCCAGTTTAAGGGGTAAAGTACGGACCAAACCAATAGGTACGGTTTGAAATTTTCACAAACCAAACCAGCCAAATAATTATTTCAAATCAAACCGGCCAAACAATATTAAAACGGTTTGGTTCGGCTGGTTTAAACGGTTTGAAGATTATTCAACTAAAAATATTGCAAAAAATGAAACTTGTATATCTATTTTATTATTAGAAATTAATGAAAGAATGATACACAAAATAAAACTAATATAAATATGTATCGCTTGTCATTAATTATAAATATGAGATAAGTAATAAATAAATAATATTATGATTGCAATAAACAATTGTATATAAGTTGATTTATAGGGTTACAATTCGAAAGAATATAAGCATCGGGCATATATATCAATATAATTGATATTTTAGCTTTCTATCAAATAATATTTTATTATAATTATTATATTTAAAATTATATTATTTATACGGCCGGTCCGGCCGAAATGGCCGGTTTCATCCTTCAAACCGTCGGCCAAACCAAATCATCTGGTTTGAAAATTTTCAAACCAACCCGGCCAATCAATTTTTTCAAACCAGCCAAATCGGCCAAATTAATTTGGTTTGGCCGGTTCGGCCAGTTTCGGCCAAACCATGCACACCCCTACTACCCATGGATGGAAGAGAGGAGACATGATCGGAAGGTGAAGCCGAATTGGGGATATGAAGAAGAGGAGTGTAGTAATGAAAGATATGGAGATAAATGGTGGAATTGTGACCTCCGGAACAACATGAACTATCCCCCATCTAATGGCTACTCTCCATGTAGACTTGATGAGAACCAAACTTGGAATCCATCCATGACAAGAGTTCATTGTGATAAATGGATTAGCCGAGATCATGAAAGAGTTAGTGAAGTGAGATCGTCTCGGGAAGCTTTGAAGAGGAGACAGGATAAGCTCACGGGAAACCTTTTGGAATTAAAAATGCAATTATCCAAACTCTTGAAGAAGGTGAGTGAGAAGCCTCACGTGGAAGAGCATCCAATTGACAAGGAAATAGGTCTCGAAGGAAGTTGTGAGGAGATTGATGAAATTTTGGAAGATGAATGTGAGGATAAGGTAATGGAACTTAAGGAAGTAAGATTTCAAGAGACGGAAATAGTGGTGATTCAAGGAAAGGAACCAAAGAAGGAAAGGGAAGTCTTACTCCAAGAAGATGAAGAGGATAAAGACGCCAAGGAAGAGATGCTAGTCATAGAAAGTGAAAAGAATGGTGCTCTTGAGATAATCTCACTTGAGGAGTTGCAAAAAGTCCCGGCCTTGGTACAACAAGATGAGGAAGAGAAAAATGATGAGGAAAATATGTCGGGGGGTCCAAGTGGTGATATGGTGCTTGTCTTTCCTTCATTAGTGATAGATAAGAAGGAAAAGGAGGTGATCCTAGGAGACAAAGTGTATGTATTGGATGTTTTGATCGGAAAAGGAGGTGATGAGAAGTTGTTTATTAATCCAAATGAGGGAGAAGTCGAGACGTATATAATTTGGATTCCGTTAGATGATGCCTTGGAGATCAAATCAAAGAAGGAATCATCACCTTGGACATTCGAGATTTTTAAGATAATCAATCTTCCTTGGAGAGATGATAGGGGTGAAAGAAAGATTGCCTTGGACAAATTACTCCCAAGTAAATGCAGATTAAGGGAGAAAGGTGTATTAAAAACCCATAAGATTTTTGATAATGGATGATGTGGTAAGGTCGTCTAGCTACCGACGTTAAGGAAGCGCTTGTTGGGAGGCAACCCAACCAATTTTCTTTCTTTTGTTTAATTGATTTTAGTTGCTTTGATTTTGAATAAATTTCTAGTTTGTTTGTTTTTGTGTTTGTAGGAGGAGCTACAAGATTGAGAGGAGTGACGATGCACCATCCACCATTTTTGCAAACTTAGTCTCACTTGACTAGGTTTGGGGGGATGTGCCGGTAGCCGGTGCCTCGGTTTATTCTTCTCCATATCCTATCCCTTATCTTGCAATTAGTTTAGTTGTTGGATATTGTCCCTTTATTGAGATTTGATTCGATTTGGTTGTACCTATATTGATATTCTACCTTGGATGTATGTTTTGGATTATGTTCATCTTGATGATATGTATGGATATTTTCATGGGTTTGAGTTTGTTGAATGGATTTGTTTGTTGAACAATGCTTTTGATGGTAGGTTTGGTGGAGCTAGTGGAAAAATGAATTATTTGTATAGATTTTGGATAGTGGAATGATGGTGGAAAGAGGTTTTGAAAGTGAATATGGTTGAGGATTGTTTGATTGTGATTGTGGAGAGAATCATTAATGAGTGGCATGATTGAATACTTCTTATTATGCATGGTTTGTGATTTGGATTATTGGTTTGGTTTGAATGGTGGAACTATTGGATATGATCTTATCATTGTTGATATTTGGTTTGTGGATAGTTTGGTGGATATGAGAGCTTTATTGGTTTGTCTTATGCTCAAGTGTTTGGTGGTGTTTGTGTTGATCTAGTAGGTACAAATAAGGTCTTGGAGAGCGGTTTGATCGTGTGTGCCGATGGGTAACGCTTTCTATCGTTTTTTCTACCAATTAGATTCATTACATTGTTTTATGGCATGTAGATTGTGGTTAGGATGTTGTGTGCTTGTGTGTGTGTGATGAACCCGAACTAGACTTGAGGTTTGAATCATGATTTACTTGGTGAAGTTGGATGTTTATCTCAACAATGATAAGGCGGAATCTAGTTGTCGAAGCATGTCTTAAGTTTAACTGTTGAATTGCCGAGTTTTGTGTGTGGTTAATGCATAGGACTTGACAAAAGTCGTGAGTTTTTTAGCCTTGATATTGTCATATTATTTTTTATTGTGAGTGGCAAGTTTGAGAGCACAAAATCTAGAACTTGAATATATTCTCTATCTATTGGGCATGAGTTTGGTAACTAAAAAATGATCTTAGGCCATCGATTCTTAGTTCCTCCTTTTACTTTGGAAGTATAAGGTTGTTGATATAATAATTTTGCCGTTCATACCCTTGTTTCCCGTGATTGTGCTTAAATGGAGAATTTTCTTTGAAAATATTAGGACAAAACTTGGGGGGAATGAGCGTATGAGGGTGAATACGGAGATGAGAGTTGGGATGGGAATCGTTTGGAAATCCTTAAGTAGTGATTTGAGGCAATAAAAGTATCGAGTGTAGGATTGATTTGAATCCTAGGAAAATGGGTACCAACAAAAATTTGGGTACCTAAAAAGAAAAAAAAAAGAAAGAAAAAGCACCATGAATGAAAAAAAAAATGAGGGTGCTAGAAAAAAAAATGAGAAAAGAAAGAAAAAAAAAGGAAGAAAATTTTTTATGAGAATTGTGATTGAAAAGCCTCAAGTTAGAAGTGGATTGAAGAGAATAAGTTTGGGGGTTTTGGGATTTGGAGAAGTTCGTCACTTTAGCCCAAAACCACCAACCTTTTAGTAAGCCACGTTATAACCAAAAACAAAGACCTTTTTTATTTTAGGAGACAACTCGTTGTAGTATAGTGGTGAGAATTGTTTCAAGCCTATGGAAATTGTGCTCGATATCTTGTGAATGAGTGAATTCATCAAACCCTAAACACGTAAGGGAGTGCTTTCATTTCTTTATCCAATATTGATGAGTGGTTTGAGTCGTTAGCATTAACCGTGTCACAAAGTTAGGTGATAATCTCGTTCGATAAGAGTATGCCAAGATGACTATGATGAGCTATGAGGTTGTTTGATGAGGTTTATTTATTGCTTTACTTTGTTTTGATTGAGGACAATCAAAGGTTCAAGTTTGGGGGATTATGATATGTGTGTAAAATGACCTATTTTTCGATGTGTGAGCGTGCATGATTGTGGCCATTTTACCTTCATATCATATGTTTTTGTCGTTCTTTTGTCTTGTTTTTGTGTTTTCGTGTTTGAAATGATGTAGGATACATTTTGAGCATAATATAGCGTATTTTGGAGAGTTTTGGAGGAAAATCGTCCAAGTATGAAGTCCGAGGAGGCTAAGTTCGCCCGAGCGGTGCAAAAAGAGGAGTTTCAGGAGCTTGGAGAAGTTGCCCGGCCGAGCGGTGTGCAGGCTCGGCCGAGCTGCCCGACAGAGAGCTTGCTCGGCCGATCGGCGTGCAGGCTCGGCCGAGCCGTGGAACAGAGACCTCGCTCGGCAGAGCGAGGCAGGCTCGGCCGAGCCAGGTCAGGCTTCCCATTTCCCCGCGGATCTTATGGAGGCTCGGGCGAGCCAACTTCAGCTCGGGCGATCCGAGGCCCTGCTAGCTTGTCTATAAATGCGGGAAAACGGTTATTTTCATAACTTTTGATAATTTTGAATAACCACCTCTTGAATTCTCTCTACTATTCCCATTTCCATCTCTTCCAAAACCTCACCCAATGTATCAAGGAGCTAATTCATCAATCCTTGGAGGAGAATTGAAGATCCAAGGGGGTAGATCAAGACCTAGCAAATCCAATTGGGGAAGATTTCACTTTCTACTTATCAATTGTAATGGATGTATTTGATTTCAACTTTGTATTGTTACAATTGAGAGGTATGTTGCTCTAATTCAATTTGGATGTTGATTTGAACAATGATGCATGAAGACTAGGTTTGATAATTGCTTGTTTACTTTCCTTTAAGGGATTGATTTGCACTTGAGCTTGTTTCTTACCTATTAGGTGTAGGTAATAGCCAGCCTTTAGGTAGTTGACGTGAACGTTGCAGCCAACACGCGGACGAAATCGTCGTGATAAGTGTATAATCTTACAATTCTAGTTCCAATCCATGTGCGGTGCTAGTTTGTAGGGCAATAATTGACGGTCGATTGGGAGTGATCTAGTAATTAATAACGTAGCTATTTGCAATTTCTAGTTCATCTACCGCTAGTTAGCCGTAGCAAGTGGCTAGCGAAATTAGAGTCGATTGCTCAACCTCCTAGGGATTAAAATGTGTTTACATCAATGATTAATCTAATTGGATTGCATCTACATTTATTTCAACATCTTATCTACATCATTTGAGTATTTGTTTGTCTTGGTTTACCAATGTGTGGAGAGAATTGTTTGAATGTTGATTGTTGGTTTAATTCATTGTTTGTTATATGTTGTTAGAATAGGTTTAAATTGATTGCCTAGTTTGATAGAAATCTCTCAACGATTCTATGTTACCTAGTTATTAGACTTTGCTATAGTATCCCGGTAATCTAACGGGCGAAGGGAAGAAGGACCTGGATTTGACAAATTTTATTCTTGTGTAGCTAGGAGTTTTATTTTTACTGAACTTTTAGCCGCATCAATGATCTCGAATGAAGTGATGTCGGATATCGATGTGTTATGTCCTGGAATGATGTACTGGATTCTTTTTTATGCACATTGCATTATTGTTGTTGCAATATATAAGAACACAACCAGTGCAGACTTCATAATCTTGAAGTTGTTGCTTAATCCACAACATTTGTGTACTGCAGCTTGCGGCAGCTACATTTTCTGCTTCCGTTAAGGACGTTGCTACGGAATGTTGCTTCTTGCTTAACCAACTGATCAACTTGTAATCGAGGAATTAGCATGTTCCGCTCGTGCTTTTCCGATCAATTCGACAGCCTCCGAAATCTGAATCTGAATATCCTACGAGTGTGAGATCATATGTTCTGGGATACCAAATTCCTAACGATTCTATACCTTTCAGATATCTGACAATCCTTCGTGCGTATTCTATGTGCGATTTTTTCAGATTTGCTTGATATCTAGCACATACGCCTACAACATACAATATGTCCAGTCTGCTGGTTGTCAAGTATAGCAGAGAGCCAATTATTCCTTTATATGTTGTGGGGTCTACGAATTCACCTTCTTCGTCCATTGAAATTTGACAATCAGTGCTCATTGGAATCCGCAGTGTCTTCGTCTTCTCTAGACAGAATTTGCAGATGAGATCATTGGTATACTTCTTCTGATGAATGGATATCCCATCACTGGATTGTTGAACTTGCAAACCTAGAAAATATGACATCTTTCCCATCATACTCATCTGAAAGTTAGTCTGCATAAGTCGAGCAAACTTCTCACAGAGATTTAGATTTCTTGATCCAAATATGATGTCATCCACATAGATTTGAACTAGCAAAATGTCTTCAACATCTTTGATCAAGAATAGTTTCCCGTCAATCTTCCCTTTCCTGAATCCCTTCTTCAGTGGAAACTGTGATAGCGTCTCATACCAAGCTCTTGGGGCTTGCTTCAGACCGTAGATAGCTTTCCGTAGTCTGTACACCTTGTTTCCGAGCTCAAATCCTGAAGGTTGCTCCACGTAGACTTCCTGCTTTAGTTCACCATTCCGGAATGCGCTTTTGACGTCCATCTGAAAGACAGTATAACCATGATGGGCAGCATATGCCAGGAATAACCAGATTGCTCCAGTTGAGCTACCGGAGCAAAAGTTTCATCGAAGTTTATTCCTTCGCACTATGCATATCCTTTAGCCACTAATCTTGCTTTGTTGCGAACGACGAGTCCTTTTTCATCTCTCTTATTCTTGAATACCCATTTTGTTCCTATTACTGACTGATGTGTCAGCCGCTCGACGAGATCCCTTACGTGATTCCTTGTGAACTCTGATAGTTCTTCTTGCATTGCGTTGATCCAGTAAGCTGATTTGAGTGCGTCTGCTAGTTTGGTAGGCTCCTCTTGTGATATGAAGCAGTCTAACATGGCATTGTGTCTTGTTCGGATTGGATCTGCAATATCTCCTAGAATTGCTTCGGTCGGATGATCTCGAAGCAGCCATTTAGGTCTTTGTAGCTCTTCTACTGGAATGTGTTGACTGTTGGTTGGTCTGATGGGTTCTTTTAAGACTGGTACATCAACAAGTTATAGATTTTCCAAGCTGTCTGCTACACTTGTTGGTGTGTCTTCTACTGAGTGATTGTCTTCTGGCATGTCATCTGCTGGATTCTGGATTACCGGTGTAGTACTTCTATCTTCAGCAGTCTGCTCCTGGTTGTCTTCAGCAGAGTTGTCTTCAGTAATTCTCTCGCCATTCAGGGAACCTTTAGTTGTATCCTCATTTTACTTGATGGTTTCATCTCCTTGAGTTTTCTTTTGACATGTGAGCTCTTTGGGAGAATTTATGGTGGCCTCAACCTTACTAGTTGCATCACCGACCGTCATGACTGTCTGTTGATCAGTCAAGGTCTCCAGTAGAAATGGTGATTCACTCATTAACCTAGTTGGATCAATCTGTTCTGCTTCAAAAGTATTCGAGCTCGAAGGTCCATTGACATCATTGGTATCATGAGTCTCATCTCTTTGACTTCTCATGGTCTTGCGCACTAAGGTAGCTTCATAAAAAAATAACATTGCATGTTATTTGCACAAGTTTGGTTGTCTTGTTAAGTACTCTATTTCCTTTGTGAGATGGATGTCCGTATCCTAGGAACACTCCTTCGTCAGCTTTGGGAGAAAAAGTACTTAACTTTGACTTCCCATTGTTATGGATATAACATGGTGAACCAAAAACACGAAGATGAGCTAAGGAAGGCTTAGGACCATGATATATTTCGTAGGGAGTCTTGTTGAAGCGAAGATTTATTCCGCTTCTATTCAGTGTGTAGCAAGCATTCATAGCAGCTTCTCCCCAATACCTTTGACTCATATATGTATCCGCAAGCATTGTTCGTACAACTTCTTTGAGAGTCCCGTTTCTTCTTTCTGCCAAGCCGTTCTACTGAGGTGTTCTTGCAGTGGACCTTTTATGTCCTATCCCTGCATAGGCATCCATCAAAGCTCCGTTATAGAATTCTGTACCGTTGTCGGATCTTATACTTTTCACCGTGAGCTCTTTGTCATTTTGAACTATGAGTATTAGCTCCGGAAGGATAATCTTCACCTCGTCCTTGCTTTTAAGTAACCTCACCCATGTGTACCTAGAATAGTCATCAATAACAGCCAATTATATTGTTTGTTACCTATAGTGGGTGGAGTCACAAGGCCGAATGTATCCATGTGCAGCAGTTCGAGGATTCTGTTTGAGGTGGCTTTTTCTGGATTGGATTTGAAGGACACTTTGACTTGTTTTCCTTGTTGACAGGCTCTGCATATTCCTTCCTTCTTGATGGTTTCTAGAGGTAAACCTACAACAATGTTTTTCTTGGCAATATAATTGATACACTTAAAGTTTAGATGCGTTAGTCTTTTGTGCCATACTCAGTTTGTCTCTTCCTTACTGAATGCTATAAAGCATGATGCTTGTTGACCACTTTCCCGATCATAAATGTAGAGTCCTCCTTTTCTGATTCCTCTAAGCTTTACTTTACCGGTGGTCTTATCAGCAACTTCACAATCTGTGTCAAAGAAAGAAACAATATATCCATTTTCACTTAGCTGGCTGATGCTCAGTAGATTGTGCTTAAGGCTATTGACGAGGGCAACGTTTATTATTCGCATAATATTCTGCTCGATGCACCCTCTTCTGATTACTCTAGCCTTGGAGTTGTCACCAAATGAGACTGAAGCTCCTCAGAACTTGTGAAGCTCTGTAAAGATCTCTTCATCTCCTGTCATGTGACCTGAGCATCCACTATCTAGGATTCATTCTTTGAGTTTTCTTGAAGTACTTCTTCCTGGACCCTGTTCCTGCAAAACAAAGAAGTTATATTTTTGGTACCCGATCACTTACAGGTCCTGCAGGATTAGTTCTCTGGATTATTCCTTTGGGAATCCAAATCTTTGTGATTTTGACATTTCGCTTGTCATGACATTTCACTACCCTTCCGTTCCTATTGGTATAATAACTGAAATATGCATAGGAATGTGTAGAGGTGTGTCGAGCCATCACTGTCTTTTGAAAATGGTTTTTTTTTAGACTCTGGCCTCAAGTAGATGATCCTTCTACTTGGTGTGTATGCTGACTTTCTTACAATCTCAGCAGATTGCCTAGCCTTTCTAGAATTTGTATGAACCTTCCTAGCAGATGGAACAGTCTGTTGGGTTACATACTCAGACTTTGCTGGTATTTCCTCAGCAGAGTTGTAATTAAGTCTTTGCTGAGCAGACAACTGAGGGATGTTAGTCTGCCAGCATTTCTTCTGAGCAGTTGACTTAGAGTTTTCAATCTTGTCTTTTCTAGCAGTTTGCTGAATCTTCCCGATTGCTGGGATAAAAACAATTTTTTTGTCTTACTTGATTCAGCATCGCAAGATGTTTCTCAATCAAAACCTATTCCAGCGAAGTTCTTCGAACTTCTTTGGACACTTAGAATGTCATTCAAATCTCTTGTGCTTTTTGAGAATTTACATTAACACACATTTTGCACAGAGTTATTGCTTTTCAAAACTTCATTCTCCTGTTTTAAAATGCTAAAGTTCGCATTCAAGGAGAAGAATTTCGTTTTCAATTTTAAAAGTTCCTCGTCTGCTGACCTAGATTTCTCAATCTCATTGGTCAAAATATAAAGCTGAGATTTCAGAGAGGAATTTTCTTTTATCAAGATATCCTTTAATGCATGAACTTTTGAGAACTCTTCCAGCAAATATTCTATAGTTATCTCATCTGATTCTGAGCAATATGAATCAGCAGTATCATGCATGTTATCAAAAGTAGAAGTAATGGACATAGTAGAGTATGTTACCTGGTTTCCTACGGTAGCTAGAGCTGATTCTTCAGTCTGCTCTTCATTGATATCTACCATGAACACCATGAGAACATCCTCTTCATCTTCTGATGAGTAATTTTTATCGTCATAATCTGGGATATCTGGTATTTCCGTCCTTCTCAACAGTACTTTGGTGATAGCTTTTGATGCTCGCCTTTAGAACAGCTTTTACAGTCTTTCCCTTTCTTCTGGGTCTACTCGTAGACATTCAAACTTCAGATGATCCGTGGAATTACATTCGTAGCATGTTCTTGGCGCTTTCTTGACATTTCTTTTATCTGCTGGTAGACTTTGTTGGAAATCCTCCTTCTTCCCTTTGGCTTTCAGCAACAGCTTCTGCAACCTTTTCATCTATTCTTCTAGTTCGCTGACTAAGCATTCTGCTTCTTTGAATTTGAATTCGCTGGTGGAAGGAATCTCCTTTGTTGAACTGGACTGATCTGGTCGATTTGAATGGAATGGCTTCTTTGTTTTCCACTTTTGACCATCTTTCTTCACGAAGAATGCAGCATCCTCGACTGGTTCCTCAGTGATTACTCCAGCACGAACAACTTCTTGTTTGTTGATCTGTGTGATATCCCATTCATGGGCCTTCAGTTGAGCAAAAACTTCTTTGGTGCAGATCGTTGATATATCTTTCTCCTTTAGACTGGTTAATTTGACAAACCAATCCTCCTTTGGTAGTCTCGACAGAATCTTTTAATTCATATCGGGGAGCTCGTACGTTCTTCCCAATTTCTTTAACTCAGCTACAATGTTGTTGAATCTATCCTCCATGTCCTTGATGGTTTCACCTGGAATTAATTGAAAAGATTCATACATGTCTACCCATTGTTGTAGCTTGTTTCTCTTCATCTAATTTGTTTCTTTACTTAGAGTACCAAGAAAATCCCACATCTCTTTTGCATTTTAGTACTCCAACGCTTCTGCCATCAATGTAGGTGACAAGGCACCTAATATTAAATCGATGGCTACGTAGTTTAGTTGATCACGCGCTCGTTCTTCTTGAGTCCATTCTTCAAATTCCTTGTCTACCATTTCGTCTGGTCCTATTGCATCTTCTCCGACCCTTGTCTTTACCTTCTAGATTTTAATCGGTCCTTTCTCGATAACTTATCTCATCTTAGGATGCACGTTCATCAGAGTGATCAACGACCTCGTTTTCCAGGTAGAGTAGGATTCTAGAGAGAAGTTTGAAAGCTTCGCATTGTGCGCCATCGCTTCAAACCTGAGCTAAACTCAGAAACACAGACATGCAAGGAAAATCTGGATCTAGTCCTAAGCGACTCAGAAGCTGCTAGTCTGTAAAGACCAGCCGTTCTGATACTACTTGTTCGTCCCCGATGAGAGTATTTTATATGCAGCGGAAGTATTAAATTAATCTTGCACGTAACTTGTTAAGGTCTCGACTTAGATAGTGTTTATCAAATGTGTTTTTGCTCAAATATTCGTTTATACAAATTGTAGTTTATATTACAACACTTGATGTGTTGAGTTTCAAATATGTATGCTTAGAATGTAACGAAATAATGCAGTAAGGACAAAAGAATTTTATAGTGGTTTGAAAAACTGTTCTACGTCCACTCTTCAGTCCTCAGACTGAAAATTCACTAAAAGAATGAGTACAAGGTCAGGCCTGATCTCTAACGTTGAGCAGCTCCTCCGTTTGGTCAGCGCGCACCTTCAAGCACCTCGCTCTTCAATCTTCAACCATTGTCGCTCCATAGAGTGAGAACAAACCTCTCTTCTCCTTAGACGACGATTGTTGGGAGTTTTATAGTTCTTCTCGGAACCTATCCTTGTGTTGGCGTTGCCAGTAAGAATCACGTTTGCACGACAATCGTGACTTCTAGATTCTTTCCAGAGTAGAAAGAATCCCAAAATAACCTTAGAAGCTTAACTTCGCATGTCTCGAGCTTTAGAGATGAAAACTTATAAAAAGCTTCAGTCAAGAACTTAGCTCGGATGTGTTCGCGTAATACAGAGAATGTATCTGATCACCTTTTATTATCTCTGAGTGTTAAACTTCGCGAAACTTTGAATCAAATAAGGACGACACATATTTATAGGTGAGGATTGAAATGGATGTTTGAATCTTATCCATTAGACTCAAAGGCATTGCTAGCCTATCTGTGTTCTTTCTTTTTCTGCAGTAGATAGAGACTTTTCAAGTCTCCTTGTCTCTGATTGGAATAACGTCTATCTGTAGCCGTTTTTTTCAGAACGAATCCTTCGTAGGTCTGAACCCTCCTTTGTGTATCATGATTGTTCTATCTTCTGATTCGTCGGGTTTTCTTGTGACTTGTGATCCGTCTGATCTTCGACTTTGTATCTTTTCTTGATTGATGATTGTTGTTTGCTGGCTTCTAGCACACGGGTGGTCTCTCAGCAGTTTGAGCTAAGACCTTCGGATTTTGCTGGAGTTATTCCATCAGCATTCTTGTAATGTTCCTCCGCATTGCTGGCCCTTTCTTCTTTTCGCAATCTTTAGCAATTCTTCGAGTCTGCTAACTCCTTCAGCAACCTTGATTCTTCTTCTTTCTAATTCTATTACAACTCGAGTATGAATTCCTATACAGGACTTTTACAATTGACTCGATACTGAGTTACTAGAGCTTTGATGCACCAAAACATATCATCCTAAGACTATGAATCAATTACAATCAGAGGGGTTTTTATAATATCTAACAATATTCCTTACATCGTAATTCTGAAGCTCAAGTTATTCACTTGGTGTTCTTACTTTGAAAATAAGAACACATCTGTCACTACAAATCTTCAAGCAGTGATTATTAGGGGCATCTAGCCAAACCGTTCGACAGTTCTGGGAAGAACTTTAAAGCTCCCAAGTTCCAGAAGGAGGCTACGTGGTGCGCCCATACTCTAGTTTTGAGAAGCAGAGGAGACTGAAAGCCTAGACATGTGAGCTACTGAACTGGTGGATATTGGCTGCCTCCAACTAGCGATAGATCACGAGACCCTTCGTAACCGAAGCTTAGTGATTTCTAAACTTAAGGTCTGAAGAGATGACATAAGACTTTTGTGTCTGAACCTCTATAAATCATTTTGCACGTTTATTATTTTATTTTCATTCTCACAAGGATTTTAAAACTCAACACTCTCTAAATGTTGAAGTATATTCGAACTTGACTAACTTTCTAACTTGCCAAAATAACAAGTTTAAGAAACACAAACTGGTGAAGAACTATTAGTTTGTGAAGTGCAAGTTTTCTTTACTTATTTCTTCTTTGCAACAACTTTAATTTCGGGAACAACAAAAAACTAGTAGATTCCTAAGCTACTTGGTCTTGTGAATGACGCGGACTTGTAGAGACTACCTTCTTCAAGTCAGCTAGTTGAAAGCATACGGTTGGCACATTCTTTTAATCTCTTTATTTGGTCTCACCAGTTTCTTTCTCTGAACTTAGGGAATTGGTAGCTCATATTTGCTGATAGCAACTGGCCAGTCTCCAAGCTCTTCAGTACTTGTAGGCGTCGCTGGCTATGAGACCCAATCTAGCTCCAATTACAAGTCGATAATCTTACAGGAAATTACAAGTTTTTGAGCTAAGCTTACATCTAGAGACTTGTCAGTTTTATATTTTGATTTGACACATCCAAACATAATAAAAATTGTGAATTATAACGTAATTTGTAACATAATTCTAATTTATTCTCGATTTTCACCCTATTATTTATAAAAAACATAGGAGTTGTTCATTGCTTTTCTCTAGTTTACTTGATTTTATTGAATGAATGGCATATTTAATCAACTGAAAATTTATAATATCTTCATTTCTTTAAAAATAATAGATTGAAAAAGAATCTATTTATTTGGAATGAAAAATCAAATATGTTGACCGCCAAACTATCGATGTTATATTAGACACCAAAATCATGTTGATTGATTTTTATTTAATTTCATACTCTATAATCCTATAAAATATCATAAAAATTTTCAAGAAAGATATCCCAATCTTGAGGGAACACGGTATAACCTTACAAAATCCATAAAAATAAAACATATTTTAAAATAAAGAAATACTTATATTTATTTTGGCTAACCGAAAGTGACCAAGATTTCTATTCAATTCATTCAGAAATGGTTAAACAATTTTTGTCTTGGCCAGGTTGTCTCATTATGTTCAAAGTTGTATAATATGTCCAGATCTTATATTCTACAAACAATTTAACCACTGTTTCTATATATAAACATATATAGTTTTTGTTATATGGATGCAACAATACAAAATTATATCCAAACTTCTCATCAATAGACATGCTAATGTAACGGGTCTAGCATATATCATCGGACACCCCGATTCTCATGGAATTCAGCAGTCACATATGCGCTATAAACCCAACATTTAAGAAACCATAGGGAGAATAGGCATCAGTCGAACATGATCATCATCGAGACTAAAGGGCCAGCGCACATGGGATCGACTAGGACCGAGAACCTAGAACAAAAGTTGTCATCCTGTGATACTAAAGTAGTAAAAAACTGAAAAAAAATAAGTTTTTTTGGTTGTTCACAATATCAATTGTGTATGTTATAAATAACAGTATTGTAACAATCATGATCGATAACCTCTCCCTCTTATTATAAAAATCTGTCAAGACACCTTCTAACTGAACTGAAAATCACCAAATCAATATTTCTAGATGGGATGGCAGATAATAGGAACCTACGTGTCAATCTAAAAACAAAAAATTAATCTACATATTAAGAACCTCCTATAATTCACTAAAACATTAGATTCCATCCAAATGTCAGACTAGCATGTAGTAAGTTTTACAATTATACCTTTACTCGATTCGAAAGTTTTATTAAGTTTGCTTGCTTATACATTTTTTGAGTTGCTCGGCATCTGAATGAGCAAGACGATAGATTGTTACATAATCTAAAAAATATAATGTACTTATATAATTTTATCTTATTTAATAATAATAATATATCTAAAATAAAAATAAATAAAGTAACCAACCATTTAATGACTACTTAGACGGTAGATCCTCTTTGAATGTGTAGTAAATTATGATAATGAAAGTGGAGAATCATTAGTGTTGTATTGTCTCACGTGTTTTACAACTTCGTAGTCAAGATTTGATTCCGTTACTCAAATTCTTTTGTAATTAATGTCAATAAAGGAATAAAACATCAGATCTTAGGGGTAGGAAAACTTATTATCATGTCTTTTAATTAATAAAATATTTATCAACTTTTGCAACTAGCTGAAACTGAAATATCAATATGAAGAATTATAATAATATTTTTCTGCATGCTCTTTTTTAAGACATCACACTGTTGCGGGGCGGAGCTATCCAATAGCTCAAGCTACAGATAATCATACATCGGGCAGTCCAAAGCTTATTGAGTTAAGCATTTTGAAGCTCGAGCTCTAGCTCAGCAACAACTTGTAGCTCAAACTTGATTTGAGTAATATCAAGTTAATTTAGCATTTTTTCAAGCCCATACCGAATGGTTTACAAACCTATTTGACTCATACTCACTTTTAAGACTGAAGGGGGCATTGTTAAGAATTTTATTTAGAAATTCCTTCTTTATAAGACGTTTTGATGAGTCAAACATACCACTAGAATAATGTGTCTCTTGTTAGATTAGCTCAAACTTGTAATGTCCTGTATAGAAATTATCAAGTTGTAATAGAAGCTAATCACAAGCTTTGGGAGATTTGCTGGCGAAGTTTTCACCGGCAAAGAAGCTTGTTTTGAAGATTGTGGGTAAATCACATTTACCAGTAAAGCGACTTTGGAGGAAGCTAGCTGAGACGTCATAACCAGCTGGTAATCCACCAGCAAGGAGCATACAAAGAAGACACTTACCAATCAGCAAGAAGACACAGTCAAGCTCGGACAAGTAAAGACTTAACAAGACCAGAACTTAAGAAAGGAGATCTTAAAGTTTGTGATCCTTATAACTTGTTCGTCCAAGTAATTGACTAACAAACATTCCTCAGATTGGCTAAATGTCGTGTTGACCAAAGCATCAAAAGTCCACCAGCTTTGACCAAAAGGACACTTCGAGTCAGAAAAGGGGAGACCTCGAAGGGACATGTTCTCAAAAGCTACCTACTCTCAATATCCTATAGCTTTCAGGTTTTTCTAACAGCTTTTTGTGTTCCTTCCTGAACACGAGGCTATGTACATCTAGCAAGAGCTACTTCTATTTTCTTACTTCGGAAGTAAGATAACATCTTGGAGTTGTCACTTTTCCGGTGGCAACTATCACGAGTATATACCGCAAAATTGACATTTTTTAGAGGAACTCAAACTCTCGTGTTTGGTATGAAAATTAAGTGGTATGCCCACACTTCAGGCCTGAGGAAGCTCTGGATTGCTAGGGACTTGGCGAGAACTCTAGTGGACATAGGCATTCATCAGCTAGCAATAAATTGTTGACATTATTATAATCTCCAGCTTAGTGATTTTCAGACCGCGCTTCTGAAGAGAGGACATAGGATGGTTTGGTTCGAACATCTATAAATCATTTGTGTTACATACTTCTTTATATAATATCTACATTGGATTTTAAAATCCAACACCTAAAGAGTTGGAGTATGGTGCTAAAATCAAACTATGTAATATATCGCTTGCTGAAAATCCGCATTTTTGAATCCAAGCTAGTGCCAGTATCACCAGTTTGGAGGACCCAACCTTGAAAGACTTCCACTGCACTTTGACTAACTCAGATTTTGGGACCAACATGTGGTATCAAAGTTGTTGGTCTTTATAGACTAATTGTTTGTGTCATTTAGGACTAGATCCATTTTCCTTGCGGATTTTTTTGTCATAGCGAGTAGGTTACATGATAAACATCTCAAAACTTTAACCATACAGTGCGGAGAAATTCGTAACATGAAAGAAGGAGAAGGATCTCTTCAAGATGTCTACCAAGGAGTTGTTTGCCCAACTACAAGTACATGAGTGAGATATTAAGATGGCAAACAAGAAAGAAGCCATCAGGGCAGCCATCAGTCTGCAAGACATGACAAAGATGTTGCTTACTTTGTGAAGAGGGACTCCCAAAGTCAAAGGAGACCCAAGAAACCCTTTCACATAGAGAGATTAGTGGGGCCACCAACAACAAAAGCCTCCTCCAGCTCCACCTTGAAGGAAGGAGAGAGTTCCATGCAGAACTTGAAGAGCAGATGAAAAGACTCAACAAAATGCTGGAGAAGGTGACTCCTAAAGCTGATATCCCTCAATCAGCTAAGAAGAGATTCATCAAATGCCACCAATGCACGGGTTTTGAGTGTAACTCTCCCGATCACCTAAAATTCAAGTACCCTCGAGTCGACAAGGAGAAGAGAGATCGTCTGAGAAGGCTATTTGAGATCAAAGTGTCGAAGGCAGGTTCCATAGCTATGTTTTCTAGGAAAGAGGTCCCAAACATTCCCGACAACGATGACAAGTCAGTGTCATCAAACGATGAGTCAGACGACGAAGCATTATTGGCATTTATGGCAGCAATTGGAGAAGATGTTGATGCAACTGATGATGCAAAGGAGAGCTAGCAAGCACTGACTCCCCCTGATGATGAGGTAAGTGGCTCTCTAGCAATTTCATTTATATCTGCATGAATCATTGAGGAACCTGTGTCGTATTGCTCTGACTTAGAGTACATTTCCCTCGACTCACTCTCAAAATAATTTTCTAAATTTTATGTGTTGAAAAATGTCTTAGCTGGTGAAAACATCTCACTGAAAATTCAAATTTCTATTTTGACCAATGAGATTGCAAAATCATGGTCTATCAATGAGGAACTGACAAAACTCAGGGAAGAACACTCTAGTCTCACTCAAAATCTTAATATTTTAAAAGATGAGTGTGATTCCTTCAAAAGCAAAAACCTTGAGCCTTAAACATGCAAATGCTCATTTTCGAAAAGCTCAAAAGTTTTAGATGAATTGCTCCTGACCCAGAGGAATCCTTTGGATAAATTGAGTCTAAGTATTAATAAATCTATTTTTGAGAAATCATTCATCTTCATCTAGCGTTGTCACTAGCAAAAACAAAATTGTTTATGTTAAAGTCATGTCCTGTGATCAGCAAAGGCTAAAGTGTAAAAGGGGAATAACAACAAATGCACCAACAATGCTAATGTTGGTCCGCCAACAACCCCAAGTAGGCGAAGAAGCAAGCTGCATGTAAACCAGTAAGGCCCTGCAAGCTGGTTGATTAACATGTTCTTGCTGACAAGATCCCAGCTAGCGCAACCAATTTGGCCAAGTAGCCAAAAAAGGTCGCACCAACAAGTGCACTAGCAAGGCATGAAATGAAGCCAACACACCCCTTGGTAACTTCTTTAACCAGATATTGTTCTCTCATCCCCAGAATGATAAAATATTCATCCAAGTAGGAGGAACAACTACTTGAGGCCCGAGCCCTATCACATTTCTTTTTCAAAGGCTAACCAAAGTGGCAGATGATTCTTTCCAAGGAAGCCACATGGTTCACACACATATCCAAAACTAGTGTTTTGAGGTCCAACTAGGAAACCCACTTCCAAGTGGACCATACACCTTTACACAACCCCAATCCTCTCATTAGAATTCCATAGATTATTTTAGGAGGAAAATGAAGGTTGTAGGAAAGAGCTCTAGGAAGATTCCTACACTAAAGATAATTCGGATTTTTATCCCCAAATGATTGATCCAACATACTAATCCTGCAGAACTCGTTGATGATCGCGGACCTTGAATATAATATTTATCTTGCAGGAAAAGGTACAAATGCTACAACAAGAGAACCGGTTCTCAACCTCAATGTTTTCCTTAATAAAAATCATTATAGCCAACTAGAAGACTCTCCTCACTACTGTTCTCCATCTAATAACCATAATTATTGCTAACATTCTAATCATATCAAGGGTAACTAAGAAATTACTCAACCTAGTTTTTTGATAGCTCATCGGTAAGAGAGCAATTTATAAACAGTAAGTCTGATGTGACAAAGCCTCATGATTAAATAGGCTCATATATCGAAGGGTGGGGGTTACGAATAGCCTCGATCACTCACTACATTTAATGTAATGTGGCCCATAGGAGGAATGATCTTGTCCCACATCAAAAATTTCATGATTACCAATCCAAGATCTGAAGTGCAGCAGATGCCCAAGATCTTGACACTCATTTCCAAATCCTCAATGATAATCGTGCTGAGAACTATCCTCCAGATAATTTTTCTATATAAGGGATCATCGTCTATTCATCACTTCATACTTGCACCATGAAATATTCTATATGGTATTCATTCTTCCAAATGCCCTCTCTGTTCTTTCTTAAGTTCAGTCCTTTACCTTCATTGGAAAAACCAAGCACTAAACAAAAGGAGAAAAGTCTTGGAGATCTTAGCGAATCCTCTACTAGTGTCTTTAAGCTAGAAGACAGGGAAGACATTATGATCCACCACATACCGGCCATCTTCTAAAAAATAGAAGGCACACATCATTATTTATCCTTATGTAGGAATGCGAGGTCTTGCCGCAACCACGGTTGGCTGGTCGACATGATCGGGAGAGAAGTATCGGTGCAAGTATTTGGCAATGTCCGTATCGCTCTAGTAGTCTCCCAAGTAGCCCTTCCACAACTCTTTTCCCCTCAATTCCAGTTGATGTTGCCAAAATGGGGAAAGAGATAGAGAAAAGGAATGAGAAGAAGTGAGGCTGCTCAGCCAGGACGATGCTGAGAAGAAGGAAACTAATAGGTGAGGGATTCGTCTGCTATGGACGGACCTCCCAACTTCCCATGTAGCTCTTCCCCAAAAAAGGTTTTAACAAAAATGATACTTTTGTCAAGGGGAAAAGAGGAGCTACATATAATATGGAGAAGAGATGGTAAGGTTGCCAGTGAGGAGAAGACAAGAAGATAAAGAAAATTGGCAATCTACAACTGGCGATCTGAAAAGATATAGTTGTAGTTTCACTCTAGTTTTCTTTTCTTTTGTATCTAACATCGTTTTCCATTAGACTTGTAACATCAAATCAATAAATAGAAACTGACTTAAGATTGAAGACAAAATCTCATTGTCTCTCTATCTTCTCTAACTTCCACTCCTTTCTCTTTACTATATTTACAGACTTTGTGTAATTAGCATTTTTTTTCACCTTTTGATTAATCGAGCAATATCTCTTCCACTCAGGGGAAGATAATTAGGACAGACTGCAAAATCCCTGTTTTTTAGTATAGATTGGAATGAAAAATTGCAAACTCGAACACTTTTGTTTTATATGCCAGCTTAGATTTGTTTTGACTACATCAAAGAAGAGGGATTTGTAAGGAATTTTGTTAGAGAATCGTTCCTTGTATGATATTTTGATGAGTCAAATATACCGCTAGAATAGTGTGTCTCTAGCTTGATAAGCTGAAACTTGTAAAGTCATATATATGAATTGTCGAGTTGTAATAGAAATTGATCACAAGCTTTAGGAGATTTGCTGGCAAAGTTTTCACCAGCAAAGAAGCTTGTTTGGAGATTGTTGGGTAAATAACATTTACCACCAAAATGTCTTTTTAAGAAGCTGGCTGACATGTAATCACGAACTGGTAATCCACCAACAAGAGCTTACCAACAAGTTTCACTCGCAAGATGGTTCCCAACTACTTAGATGACACACTCAAGTCAAGACAAACGAAGACTTAACAAGACCAGACTTTAAAGTATGTGATCCTTAAAGCTTTTTCATTCAAGGAATCTACGAGCAAAAATTCCTTGGACCGGCTAAGAGTCGTTTTGACCAAACCAAAAAGAATCCACCTACATTGACATAAAGGACACTGCGAGTCAGAAATAGGGAGACCTTTAGGGGATAGGTTCTTTTTATCTCACAACAGTTCCAAATAACTATGAATTTTAATCTTTCAAGGAGCGCCCTAAAATAGAATCTGCAAACCACCTTAAGAAGGTGATCGGGAAGAATTCTAACAAATTGATTGGCTAATGAACTCTTTCATCTTTTGCCAATAATTCTACCCATATTGTGCTCTGTACGTCTATTAAGAGCTTGTAGGGATTAATTTTGTGAACTGAATCACATATCCATTAACCCATACCGTTCATGGATGTCAAATGAATTACAATTTGATGAAAAATTGTGTGCATCCTCATGTGAATTTAATTGCAACGGATTAAGGTTACCTTTAGATCTGTAAGGTCTGGATTTAAATCATGTTGAATCCATGTTGTGATTCCACCACACATACCAATTGAATTTGGGAAAAGAGAATTAAATATCTATAACTTAATTCAAAAGTCAATTGAAAAAATTGAAGAACAAATCATGTTGCTCCTCCTGATCAGATCTTCTGATCTATGTCCATTTGCTTTTCCAATCCGACTATTAGTATGGATTCAATAGCATTGCACTCCACGAGACAGAGTCGAATTTCTTGTTCTTCCACAGCACAGCCGATCCGCCCACTCTCTCTATCCTCTAGGGTTTCAGCTTTTGTGACTTATGAAATATGAGGAGAAATGGGCTATTGATATAACTAGGGTTACAACCCTAATGGGCTCCCATAAGCAATTATTTTGGGCCTGACATGGAACCTGATGCAAATAATAAAGTGGACCTATGAATGAATAAATTCCCATGTCCACAACCTTGGACATGACTAATTAATTCATATTAATTCATTCCACTAGTGAATTAATAATTAGCTACCCTTTTGTTACCATCTCAAGAGGAACAAGATGCATCAACTCAGAGAATCCCAATATTTAAGGTTACAGACATTTGTTAATTGTATAAAGCTTTTATCGTGCTTCACATAATTAATTAACATCTTATTATCCTGAGTAGTACCACTCAAACATTGTCATTAATCCTTGAACTTAATCATCCTGTAAGACTTTAGCGCGACAAACCTTATTGAAATCCTCTTGGAATGCCTGTTGGGATCTTATACTAAAAGCATTTATGATTAAGTGTATTCGTAAGTATAAAACATTTGATACACTGGTCTTGATAAGTGTGTTACATCAAAATAATTGATATCTGATATAACAAATGATATGAACAATAATATCTTATTATTTGGCCATGGTGTGTAGGAGATCACAGAGGATCATACGAATAGTATAACCTAGTAGGATATAATCAAGTATAACTGTTGAGACAGTTCCTGGATAGGCTATCGGTTTAGGTTTTGATACATCAGTATATAAGTGAGTTTATCCAAGCTACCTTATGTGTCGGTACATACTTATTTATTAATGGGATCAACGGTGAGATCTGTCATTCTCATTGACATATGAATGAGCCAGATCTCAACATACGTGTTATGATCTTAAACATAATAGAAGGCTAAAGGGCAAACATAAGTTGGCCACACTTATACTTGGGATGGTGGCGAGTCTTTCATGTACTCTAATATCTGCATCTTGGGTTTGGCGGTTTGTGAGTGGCCTGCATTGGCTAGAAATGTAGGTAATTAAATATGTTTCAAGATGGGGACATTCCCAGATGAGCTTACAAAGTTGATTATGTTAAACCTTGTAGGTTAAATTATTAATTCATTTATAAGTGAAAATGAGTGAGTGCTACTACTCAGGAAATAAGAAATTAATTAATTATGGCTAATTGTCATAAGCCAAATTATGAATGTCCGAACCTTATATATGTGGATCATTCAAGTTTAATGCAGCCCGTTCCTTATAACATGGTAATAAAGGGGTGAGTCAACATTGTTTTCGGTGGTGAAAGAAAAAACAATGTTTTATAAATTTATTATGTTCTGGTTGGAACAAAGAAGAATTAATTAATATGGAGGGCCACATTATTATTTGCTTTGGTCCCTGGTCTGGCCAACAAACTGTTTGAGCCCAGTAGTGCTAGGGTTTGCAAAACCTAACACTATATATAGCGCTTCTTTCTGTAGATCAAATATATACACAAAACATTTTTTTGTACGTAGTATTGAATCTGAGAAAGAAATAGTGGCATGGTTACACCAATCAAGAGAACTGATCAATTCTCTTGAAGTTCTTTTTTTGTAGAACTCGGTAGTGTATCCTCACCAAATCTCTTAGGAGCAAGGGACACATATCAAATGATCAGATCTGCTAGAAAATATTAGAAGATCATATAAGATCAAGAAATCAGAAGTTGGAGTTCAGGTAATCCGTAAATCCGTCCTCTACAGTTAAATATTAGGAGCATTACGATTTGCCTGATTTATTCAATCTATCATTAATTTTGATATCCTAAGAACAATCCAAAGGGCTAATAATAAAAGAAAATTCACGTTGTCTGTTGTAGACTCATTTCCTACAATTGCTATCAGAGCCAGGTTTGGATTCTTAGGCTCTATCTTAAATATATTAAAGATTGAATCAATATCTATGTCTTTTATTTATTGTGGATGGATTTGAATTGTCGTGGATGTTTTTCGTTCTCGTGACCATCCTATTTTTCTGGAGTTGTTTTTCACTTCAAAAAAATTCATGGTTAGATTTATAGAAAATATTATATAATAGATTTAAATCTAGTTTTTGTTTTTTATTCAACCTAGAAATAAGAAGAACGATGAACACAGTTCAGAAATGACACCAGTTCAGCACCAATGCAGCACACAATGGTGGTCGTGTGGCGAAACCCTAGTTCCTTGTGTGACTGGGCTGCACCCAGATTTCGACTGTTGTTGAATGTCTTTCCAGCGATGAGGTAGGTCTAGAGAAGGAACAAGGTGTTCGCCCGCATCAAGCACGCAGTGGTCATCTTGCAGGTGGCGTCTTTGGCTGGGCGAAGGTAGGGCCACACGCGGCAGTTTGTCGCGAGCAGAAAGTAGCAGAGCAGCGCAGCGAGGTGGTGCACCGGTCTCCGGCGACGTGCATGTTCGCCTGCGTGGGTGTCGCTTGTGTAGGCTACCTTGTTTGGGCTGTTGCTATGACTGCTGTCTCACGGTGATGGACGGCGACAGGCGCACATCGAGGTGGTGTAGCGCAGCATGGCCGCGTGCGGCTGCACTTGGTGGTGGATTTCTAGCGCAACTTTGCTGTAACTCACATGGATGTTGTTAACTTGCTGGAGGATGCGAGCGGTACAAGATGTTGCTGACCGGTGTAGTGTTCCTGCCATGAACAAAAATGGCCATGTGTGGCAGCTGAAGGCATGGCGGTGGCTGCGACAGCAAGGTGGCAGGTGGCGGCTTTGTTGTTGAAAACTAGGGTTTGCAACCCTAAAATTTGGGGCTGCACGGGACGAAGCTCGGGCACAATGGCCTGGAGATAGTCCACAGTCGAAAAATTAGGGTTTGTTGTGTTTTAGTCCATGTATGGGCCAAAACCCCTAATTTGCAGCTCAATTTGATGTTTTTTCAGCCCAATTCTGATTTCAAGTACAACGGAGTCTAATTTGAAGATGTGTATTAAAATTTATCTTGTAATAGATATATTTAATTTGTTACCCATGTAATCGCATATGAGGGGCCACAACAATTTTATTCGTTTATTATGTACGCACTAGTAAATATTAGGGAAGCATGTTACTACTTTATTTATTTTCTATTAAAGCATGTTTTAATTTTATTTGTTGAGCATTCTTAATATGGTTTTATTTTATGTTTTAAATTAAGTCTATAAATTTCAGGATCATATTAATTTATGATGAAATTTTAGATGTAACATAATTTATGAGACTAAAATAATGTGTGGGCATGAATCATTTAAAAATAAAAATATGAAGTTGGATTTTAGTTATTTTCAAATTAAAATCATTAGACCTCAACAAATACGAATTTTCATAAGAAGTAAGAAATTTCAAAGCGAAATCGTCTACTTGGTAGCTTGCGATAGAAATAGCTTATCAGTTCTAATGTGATGAGGTTTCCAAATAAAATATTTATTTTAAGATGAGAAGTGAGAGCCTATGAGAAAATGTCTACTCGGGTAGCTTGCATTGATATTACTTTCACAACTCTCTAAAATTAATCTAGATGCTATAACGAAGGACGTAAAGGGCATGCGGTTTGGGTCAAGTTGAAGGGATTCATGAAACGAATTATAGATCCATTAACCATGACTGCTCATGGTAGACAAAATAATTACCATTTGACAATAGTAAATCCTAGCATGCTCCTATGAATTTAATGTAGTAGATTTAGGGTTATCTTTTGAGTCTTAGAATTTGAATCACAATAGCGTTGAATCCAAATTCGATTCCACCACGCTTACCAACTAAATCTACGGAATGAGAGATTAATATTTTCAAATATTAATTTCAAGATTTAATAGTAAAAGAAAGGAATAGAGAAATTTAGTGTTCTTCAAATTAGGGCATCAAATTTGTATCACTTGCTTCCAATCCTACTACTGATGAGGATTTCACAAGATTTCATAGTGCACGACAAAGTGAATTCTTCCTCCCTCTGCACAGTGGCGCTGCCCTGTTGTTCTCTCTCTCTAGGGTTTCAATTTTTGTGTTGCAACTTATGATATCTGAGGAGAGAATGGACTATTTATAATACTAGGGTTAAAACCCTAATGGGCTCCATTAAGCAATTTTGTTGGGCTAGACATAATGCAAATAATAAAGTGGACCTTTAAATTAATTAATTCTCATGTCCACAATCCAGGACATAATTAAGTAATTAATATTAATTCTTTTTTACCACAGAATTAATGTTGGCCTACCGCTTTATTATCACATCTTGAGAACGGGCTGCATTAACTTCATAAATCCATATATTTAAGGTTACTGGACATTAATTAATTAATTAGAGTTTATGTGCTTGAACTTAATCAGCCTGCGGGACTTCAGCACGACAAAACTTATTGAGCTCCTCAAGGAATGTCCCCATTCTGTTACTCGAATATAGTACTCTAACTCCAGTCATCAAAAGATTTTACACAAGTTGTTGTTACCCAAGATGCGAGTAAATGAGCACATTACTCAGGCTCTCCACCATGGCAAGTCAAAACAATAGTCAGCCTGTGCATATTTAGGGTTTAAATTTAATCAAGACACAATATCTTATATTCTTTGAAGTCAGACATAACAATACATTTAAATGTGGTCCAATCATTACTTAACCGCACGTACCAGCACATCACGTGACCAAGACAAATCACTTCTATCCAACTATGTTACTGCTTACACCGACAACTTATCCTCAAGTTATCCTCATGTATGATGCACTGCATCCTCGTTATTGTGATGTATGACTTGCACAAGATATTATAAAACGTCTTGACATAGAATATAGTAGACTCGATGGACATGCTAGATCGTGTCTTATCAAGCACATTGTAAGATATAAAATGGGTCAGGGTCGTTCAATGCGTGAATATGTGGAATAATTCATTCAGCTCATCGGTGAGTACCCACTAATGGGTGGTCAAATTGACAATGATGTCAAAATTGACTTGATACTCAACAAGCTACCGAAGTCCTTTGATGACTTCATAATTTTTGTTGAGAAAAACAAGAGTGAGTATATTGTTCACAGTCTGCTCAAGGATATTGTGTCAGTAGAAGCTTCTCCATTCTTTTATATTAGCTGCTCTTATTTGCTTCCGAGTCATAAGAGTGATGTCAAAGGAAAGAGTGATGAAGGAAGCAGTGAGATCAATCTTGCATTATCAAGTCTTTTCAAATCTCTTGCTAAAAGTTCTTCTAAGTTACTTCGTAATGACATGAAGCAGAATAATGGAAAAGAAGAGAGGAACAAAGAAAAGAAAGAATGCAAGAAAGATAAATGTTTCAAGTGTGGCAAGAAAGGTCAGTGGAAAGTAAATTTTCTAAGTTTGGTAACTAAGGGACAAGATACACAATCTTCTTCATTGGTTGTTGAAACATGTTTAGTATTAATTTTCTAATCCTTAGTTAGTAGTGGTCACTAAGGTTACTAATCATATTTGCTACACTTTGCGAGGTTCAAGCTGATGATAAGACTTGAAGATGGTGGGATAACCATCTCCAAGATTGATGATGGAAGTCGCTACTTCAGCTGATGGAGATTTTACTTTATGTTTATGATAAACAACTTTTTAGTTTTGTAGAGATGTCTTTTTTAAAAAACTCATTTCCATTTCGTGTTTACTCTGTGTGAGTCTACTTCTACAATTGCCCTGAATAGGCATTGATATTGTAGTCATTTGAGATATGGATTTGTTTATCTAATTCACTACAAGTCTGAATCTCTTGCTTTAATCAAAAGCGTTTATGACTAAGGTAAAGAATAAGCTAAAGAATACCATAAAAATATTACGATTCCTTCATATTAGTGTGTATCTTAAGTGGTGTGTTTTACAGTATTTGGCAGAGCAAAGGATTATGTCCCTCTTTACTACACCTCACATCCCTCAAAGGGTTGGTGTGGACAAATTGAAAGAAATAAGATTATTTAAAGATGTTAAACCATGCCAGCATTGCCATTTTTGTTTTTGGGAAGTGCGCCAAAAACTTTAATGTATTCGGTTAACGTAGTATCTTCTAAATAAGTTCCAAATACCCTAGTGGTACCTTGACTTTTTCAAAAGCAATGTTGGGTTGTCCAACTATTAAGCTGATAAAGGAAGTTGAAAAGTTACAAGAAAGGTTAAAAAACTAATACTTCTTTATGTGCTATCATAGGTAAACGAAAAAGATGGTTTTTTCATATCCTAAACACAAGTGAATTGGATGAAACAACAAAAACAAAAGATTTTCCTCCAATGGTTTGGATAAAACAACTTCAAATCCATCAGGAAATACCCTGTGGCAGATTAAGCATATATCGATAGGTCTGGTACGAATTGCACGGTCGCCCGTTCAAGGTGGTAAACCATGAATTAATGCACCAATTACTGACATAATAAAAGGAGTGTCTTTGCTGTGGGAGGGTGCTTTATCAGGCTTAACAGTACCGATTCGTGGGAAAGTATTAAATTTATTCCTAGTTGACAAACAATATTTTATTGACTCGTGAATGCACACTGAAGCTATTAAAGACAATGGCAAAAAATAATGAAAACAAGTCATTGATTCAGAAATGAATCAATAATAGTAATGGTTGTATATTAAGGATTGTATTACCAGATAGCTTTTCAGCTATAGGTAACTAAGTGATATACAAAGACGAAGAAATATTAGAATGGTAACCTAGTCTGATTCTAAAAATCTATATTTGTGAGCAAGGTATGTTTATAACAAGACCTTTTCACTGGTTGCAACTCTTAAATTCATTTGAATTCTTTTGTCCATAACAACACATATGAGCCTAAAGATCTGGAAGGTAGATGTCATCATTAGCATTTTCCTAAATGGGCACATTAATAAAAGGTGATGACATCTATATGCAACAACCAGAAAGTTATGTGTAGTGAGATGAGTAGCATCTTATCTAGAAACCAAGGAAGCTCAAGTATGAACCTAAGGGAGCTTGAAGGTCATGAAACAGACATTTTGATATCATATATAGTGGACAAGAGTTCCATGTTCCACTTATGTGTCAGCGGAAGGGTGGTTTTCCTTAGACATTTTACAGATAGTATTTCTCATTTGGAAACCGTGTGGAGATATTGTCAGACATAAAAAAATGGTTATACAAACAGTTTCAGAAGTAGGGCATATCAGATACTGGAACATCCTTTGGATTAATGTCTTGTGTGACCACAAGAAAGGATGTTCAGGTGTCTAAAGTCGCTTAAATTGATTATATGGTGACTTGTTTCATCATGTTGCCAAGAAAGCGTGTTATGTTTCTCTATATGGTGACGAACGAAGGTATATATCTATAATGCTATAGGCATAGTGAACAGATATATTCAACCTTGGTAAGGCACATTGGCTTATAAAAGTGCCCTGTAGGTTATATAGTATCAGATTTCCTAGAGGATCATAAAAGAAAGAAATCGACCTCTAACTATGTCTTGGCCTTGGAGGAGAAGTTATAGGAATTTGACATAGAAGTGTGTCATAAATTCTGGTATGAAGGCTGAGTATGTAACAACTTCCTAAGCTTTGTTAGAAGAAGTTTAACTCTGGTGTTGTCCTATAGAGGTGTGTGTTCCGAGTTAGCTTAATAGATTCACAAAGTACCGTGATCATGTTGGTGCAATGACAGGCTCAAGGGAACCAATGATTCACAAGTTAATGAAACACACATAATATGTAGTAACACATCATAGGAAAAATTAAAATAAGATGCGATATGTATAAAAAGAAACCAATTAACATGAAAGGTTTAACAGATTTTTTTACACGGTGTTTACCTCATAAGACTATGAGGATCACGATCATAGTCTAGATTTGTAGGTAAATTCGATCACAAAATGATGAAGGTGTAAATGACTAGGTCTTAAATAGTCACACTTCATACTCTAATAAAGTAATGGTATTATACTTTGAGTATAAGTGGGAGATTGTTGGGACTGTATACTAAAATCATTTATGATTAAGTGTAAGCGTAACAACAAAATGTCTGATACACTGTTCTTCATAAGTGTGTTACATCAACATAATCACTATCTGATATAACAAACATACGAGATGAACAATAATATCCTATTATCTATCCATGGGGATGATCATATGGTGTGCAGGAGATCACAGAGGATCATATGAATCATTTAACCTAGTGGGATATAAACAAGTATCACGGTTTAGATAGCTCTTGGATGGATTGTTGCTTTAGGTTGCGATACATCAGTATATAAGTGAGCTTATCCTAGCTACTTGATGTGTCGATTCATATTTATGTATTTATGGGATCAATAATGAGATATGTCATTCTCATTGACTTATGAATGAACTAGATCTCAACATACTTGCTATGATCTTAAACATAATGGAAAGCTATGGGGAATACACAAGTTGACCACACTTTTACATGCTATGGTGGCAAGTCTTACATGTAATCTAATATCTACATCTTGGGGTGGCGGTATGTGTGTGGCCAGCTTAGGCTAGACATATATGTAATCATATCCATTTCAGGATAGGGATATTCCCTTTTGAGCTCACAAGGTTCATTATGCTAAACCCTGCAGGTTTAATTATTAATTCAGCTATAAGTGAAATGGTATGAGTGGTACTACTTGGGAATAATAAATTAATTAATTATAGCTAATTGTTATAAGCCAAATTAATTAATGAATGTTCGAAACTTAAATTTGTGGATCATTCAAGTTTAATGCAACCTGTTCCATATAATGTGGCGATAAAGGGTTAAGTCAACATTATTTTCAGTGGTGAAAGCATAGTTATGTTTCATTCATTGATTATGTTCTGGGTTAAACAAGAATTAATTAATTAATTAGGAGGGATCACTTTATTATTTGCATTTGTTCTCTGGTCTGGCCCACAAACTGCTTTGAGCCCATTAGTGCTAGGGTTCGCGAACCCTAACACTATATATAGCCCTTCTATCTATAGATCAAATATATACACAACACATTTTTCATTACGTATTATTGAATCAGAGAGAGAAACGGCGATACGGTGATAAGCTCATATTTCTACTCACTTATTGCATTATTTTCTTATTTCTTTTATGTATTTTAGTTTGTTTTCTTGAATAACTTGAGCATGAGTGTATTTTGGAGGGTATGATGCTTGTGGTGCAATGATTTGTAGGAAAAAGCCAAGAAAAAGAGCAAATTTGTTCAAAAGATAAGGAAATTCACCACAAAGCTTTCTGTTTCAACCGACGGGGAGAAAATGTCGATCGACGTGCGGAGATGATTTGTGTCGACCAACACTACCCTTGTGTCGGTCGATGCGAGGCTGTCGACGTAGGTGGAAGTCAGGGCATTGTAGGATTGAGATTGGTCGGTTTGCATCGACCGATGCATCACTTATGTCGGTCGACGTGCGCGTGTTCTGCAGAAGGAAAGCTTAATCTTGAACGTTTTTTAAGATTTTGGAAGAGGAAAAATATCAATTGAAGATGTGGTCGAAGTTTGAGAAGAAAAGAGCAATATTTATCAATTCCTACCTTTCAAGAGCACAACCCTACCACTGTATAAACTCTAGTTTAGCTCATTATCAGGGGTCCTTAATTTTCATCCCTATTTTTTAATTCCAAGTTTTAGTTTTGATTTTAGTTTTCAAGTATTCAAGAACTCTTTATTTACCTCTTTACTTTAATTCAATCTTTAATTTTTGTTTCCATGTTTATCTTTTATATGCTAGGCTAGATCCTTTATCAGATTATAGGGTTTCTCCATCTGTGAATACATTTTTTGATTCAAATTCTTCAAACCCTAAATTGGTTTAAACTCTTTCTTTTTATTTCAAATCTATTTTTATTCGATGGATCGAGAGATGAAGATTGAAATAGGTTTTTATTATTAATTGATGGACCGAGAGGTGAAGATTAGTAATAGAAAGTGAGAGTTTAATACAATTGATTATCTGTCCAACAAAGAAGATTTCATTTGTAGGAATTAATCTAATTTTTAAGAGATCGATTAACTTGTATTTTTTAGACCGATAGAAGATAACCATTAGTTAATAATCTAGGTTTTAACTACCCAACAAATGAGTTAATTCCACTTTATCTAGATTTTCCACTAAAAATATCTTTTATGGGTTCAAATTATTTGTTTCTTGCATAATGATCACATTGCTAGATTCCCCTAGAATCTATGCTTTCTTTTACTTGAATTCCTTTAAAGTTATTTTCGTAAAACCAAAACCCCTAGAAATTGGATTTGTCCAAACAAAAGACTGAGAAACTATACTCAGCACTTGATTCACCCTTGTTGTACTATCTCTAAGGGTTCGACAAACCTTCGGGTTGACTATAAATTTATTTTCCATGTGCTATAATATGTGCGCACATTTTGCATCGATCACACGCCTACACCAATAAAGATAACTGATCAATTCTCTTGAAGTTTTTTTTTTCGTGGAACTGAGTAGCTTATCCTCACCAGATATCTGAGGGGCATGGGTTACAGATCAGAAGATTAGATCCACTGGAACACAATGGTGTTGATTGGATCCCCAAATCATGTATCTTTCACCACCACCATCATCCAGATTTACCAAATTAGAAGTTGGACTTCAAGAGTTCTGTAAATCCATCCTCTACATTTAAATATTAGGAACGTGCATAGGGTTCGCCTGATTTATTCAATCTATTATTTATTTTTATATCCTACGAATGATCCAAATGGCTAAATAATAAAAGATAATTCACATTGTCTGTTGTAGGTTCGGTTTCTACAATGTTCCCATCATATTACTCAGATATGCTAAACTAACACAAGTCCTCAGAACGTTCTACACAAATTGTTGTCACCCAAGATGCGGATATACGATCACGTTAATCACGCTTTCCACCATGGCAAGTCAAAGTGACATAGAACCCGTGCATTCTTCTAAACCTTTGTTAGGATTTAGACTCAACTAAGTTTCAAGATCTTGTTTCTTCTGAAGTTAGATAGAAGAATAAATCTCTCTAAGCTCTAATCAATACTCAACCGCTTGTACCAGCATATCAAGTGATCAAGAAAAATCACTTCTTTCCGACTATGTTGTTGCTTACACCGACAGACTAATCATCAATGTTGTCTCGGCTTTGATATAGTTAATTTATATCTCGCTAGGTCAAGTGATCTATACGGTCTTCCGCGATCTCATACAAGCCATATGATGTCCCTATCGATGAGATAAGAGGATTCCATTGTTCTTGCAAGCATGTTTGTTGACAAACATGAGATAATTCAAATGTATACATGCTGTAATAAATGCATTTAGTATACAAATCCTAACAGAGCTACTTCAGTTTTCTAACTTCCTAATTAAGAAAACATCTTGGAGTTGTTACTTCTTTGGTGGGAACTATCACGGTTGTATAATGTTAACTTGACGTTCAAGATCAAGTAGTGTGCCCACAATTCAGGCTTGAAGAAGCTCTAGATTCCAAGGTATTTGACGAGTGCGCTAGTAGACTGGTGGGTACGGGCATTCATCAGCTAGCAATATATTTTTGACATTGTTGTAATCTCTAGCTTAGTGATTTCCAGACTGTGCATCTAAAGATAGGGCGTATGACGGTTTGATCCGAACCTCCATAAATCATTTTTGTTATTTACTGCATTATTTAATTTCTGCATAGGATTTAAAACTAACACCTCAAGTGTTGGAGTATATTACTGAAATCGAACTAAGGAATATATCGCTCGCTAAAAATCAGCATTTTTGAACCCAAATTTGTGCCTGAGACACCAGTTTGGAGGGCTCAACTTAAAATACTTATGCCGCATGTTGACTAACTCTAATTTTGTGACCAATAGCCGTAAAATCCCATAGCCGTCTCAAAAAGTTATTTATATTTATTTGAAAATTTTTATAATTGTTTGGATAAAGTGTTGGTTCTTAGTCACAAAAATTATTATGATTACTTTAATTTTTTATAGGAGTTTTATTGATCCAGGACCCGAAAGATAGTTTAATTATCGATTCAGGACTCGAAAGATTAATTCTCAATTCAGGACTTGAAAGATCACAAAAATTATCAATCCAGGACCCGAAAGATCATACGATTCTCAATCCAGGACCTCAATATCAGGTCCTGTATTGAGAATTATTTGATCTTTCGGGTCCTGGATTGACAAATCATTTTTCGGGTCCTAAATCGATAATTAAACTATCTTTTGGGTCCTGAATCGACAATTCTCTTTTTTATATTAAGTTGTCAAAATTCAATTAAGCCCTCACAAAGTCTTTATTCTTAGTTGAAGAGATGGAGATCTTTTATTAATGTTTAAATTCATTCTCTGCTCAAAAAGATAATATGGGTTTGCATAGTGTTATACTAATTTGATATCCTAAAAAGAATGTTGATTATTAATTATATATGGTTAAAATTCTACCAGCATTCACCCTCGGCTGTCAAAATCATGCTATAAATTTATTGATTAAGTGTTTTCTTGTCATGTGTAGGAAGGTCAAGTTCAGTGCTTAATAATAATAATTTTGGGGAATTTTTGTTAGCTGGATTATCGCTTCATGAAGTTTCATTTCAACGAACTTATGTTGTCGTTCAGTTTTTGTATTTATATCACAAGTGACTTTTAGATGGGAGAAGAGAATAAATTTGGCCCATAATTTTTACACATTCAATGGTCTTGATTCTATGGTATAATTTATATTTGAATTTTATTTTATTATTGTTTAATCACAATAAGGGTATATTGGTAATTAATAAATACACATTATATTTTTTTCATTACTGTTTCCTTAAATCTTTCATCCATGATTTCTAACTACAATTAAATGTGTAAATTATTTTGAATATTGATTCTACATCTTTTGCAGACAACACCTACCCTCTTCCACAGGTGACGCTATCTTTTCTCTCTAGTTTTTGCCGTTCCCCACCATCCACAGACATTGTTTTCCTCTCTCCCTTCCGCTAATAACATTGTCGCCACCCCACCCGCCACATTATAACCAATCAGCAACAACGAAAATGGAGATGGTGAGATGAGATCGGTGGAAAAGAGTACAAATAGCTGCAAAACTGAAACAATTTATCCAAGAATTTCTTACATCACGTTTTTCCAACTAAACAAGATGCTAGGAATTTGATATTGCAGTTAACAACACCAAAATTGAAGAAACAACTCGACAAAGGAGTGACTGTTGCTAATTTTCGCTTAAACAATTTAATTGTTTAGTGAGGGACTTTTATTTTCATTTTTCAGATGTAAGTTGCATTATTTAAGCCTATGAATTTGCATTATATAAGCTTGTAAAGTTGTAGTGTTTTATGGATTATTTGAGGCTTTAAGACATAGTTGTTTATTTATTATATGTAAGTTGCATTATTTAAGCTTATAAATATGCATGAACAGTTGCAATATTCCATGGATTTATTGAGGTAATTAGAACATAGTTGTATATTTTTCGTATATAAGTTGCATTATGTAAGCATGTAAATATGCATTATAAACGTCTATACAGTAGTAGAATTTTAGAATATAGTTGTTTATTTTTATTTATGTAAGTTGCATTATTTAAGCTTGTAATTTTGCATTATATGTGATAATTAAGTTGCAGTATTTCATGGATTGAATGAGGTTTTAGAACATAGTTGTTTATATTTTAGATGTAAGTTGCATTATATAAGCTTATAAATAGGCATTATATATGCATGCATAGTTGCAATAATTGATGGATTCATTGAGGTTTTGAGAACATAATTGTTTATTTTTCTTATAAAAATTGTATTGTGTAAGCGTGTAAATGTGCACTATCTAGGCTTGTACAATTGTAGTCTGTTTTATGGAATTTATTGAGGTTTTTGGAACATAATTATTTTTAAATATTATGAATAATTCAATATTTATATTCTAGATAATGCAATCCAATATAATATATAATGTAATTATACCTTGTTAAATAGATTTTTATTGAATGATTTTATTGTGTTAAACGACAAAAATAAAAGGGATGAATTTTTTTTAGTTTCTTAATTTGCAGAGTAAAATTTAATTTAAAATTCGAATTCTCAAGAAATTGGGATGACCGTACATAAATTTTATGCTTTTCCTATCTTTTCTAGATATAATGAGTGTGAAAAAAGTTAAAAGAAATTAATTTTGAAAGATTTTTATCAAAATTCTAAATCACTAAAAAGTAGGGATTATGGTACATTAAATTAGATATTTTTCTATTTTTCTACATATAATTGGTGTAAAATGTATAAAAAAATATAATTTAGGTCAAGGATAAGGTACATTAAAATTTGAAATTCCTAAAGTGTAGGATAATGAAGCATGAAATTAGAAATTTTCTTATTTTGTATATTTAATGTGTGAAAAATGACAAATTTACACCTTTAATGCAACTTTTTTTTGCCTAGATAATGCAACGAGTTTTCTTATGATGAAAAAACATTACATCCATTAATTTCATGATTTGATGTCCCAAATTTATTCTCATCTCCCATCTAAAAGGGTACTTGTCACTTTAAGACACCCATATATATATTTCAAATTATAAGATATTTGATTCCAACTAGGGTGTAATTGATTCGAGTCGAGGCGTGTCGTGTTCAAGTTTGATTCATTTAGTATCGAACTGAACTTTGAGTTTTTTATTGACCATACTTTAAAATTCATGAACTTACTCTAATCTTTGTGGAGTCTAAACGAACTTTATAAATTTTAATTTCATTTACAAAATTCAATATTATTTGATCTAAAAATAATATTATATTCAAATCTAGTACTCCCTCCGTCCCGCCAGATTAGTCCATATTTCCATTTTTGTCTGTCCCACTAGATTAGTCCATTTTTCTAAAATGGAAAAAAATCTCCTCACATCAATAAAATATTAATTCCATTACACTCACAAACATTGGTTTCTGTACCGAAACCAAAATGGACTAATCTAATGGGACGGAGGGAGTATTCTCTTATATCTATAAATATTTATTATATTTGTTACTCTTAAACATTGAAAATATTAACTTTAAAGAAGTTAATAATTTTACATATCATACTAATTTTAGTTAATATGCTTGTTCACAAACTCATGCATCAAATACTATTATATTAAGTTTAATTTATTTAATAAATAAGCTTTACTATACAAACTAAAAAAATGATTAAATTGATACTCTAATAGATCATAAATAACTTGGTTCATTACCGTCCTAATTTCCATATTATTTTTCTAAGCAATCATTATATCGTCGATTTTTTCAAGAGTCGAACTATGTTGTTTCTTCTATAAAACGACGTTTTATTAGCATACATGATACAAATAGTATAACTAAAACTTATTCATTATTTTAGAATTTTTACCAATACATATTATACTTAAAATATATTGTTTTTCATTATATCATGCATATATTTTGCTATAGTATTTTCATATAATAATTTTACGATTATTGGGTCTTGATCAGAGTTAATGCAAAGAGGTATATGTGTGGAAGTGACCAAATTATGTGGACCCGTTTAAAATCAGACGACTCTTTAAGTAGTCAATTGA
The DNA here is from genome assembly GCA_026898455.1 of Plectranthus barbatus. Taxonomy (NCBI): domain Eukaryota; kingdom Viridiplantae; phylum Streptophyta; class Magnoliopsida; order Lamiales; family Lamiaceae; genus Plectranthus; species Plectranthus barbatus. Next base: position 69,372 of record JAPKLW010002548.1, read on the forward strand.
AAGTTATGAATACTTAGATGTCGAACAGGTTCATGGATTAGTTTTCAGTCATACTCCAACAGTAGTTAATTGTTGGGTTTCACATATATGAGTTCATAAGCAGATAACTGAAAGCAGTAACAAAGCAATAAAAGAAACAAGTAATTTTATACTGGTTTGAAGCTAATTGTCCTAAATTCACACTTCTTTCTCCACGGAAGATAATCACATAACTCAAGTTATCCATGCTGTTTTAACACATGTTAAAACTCTTATTACTTCTCCAATGGGATACTTGCACTGACAACCTTTTAGCACAATTTGCATGTGTTGTGTGCTGCGGTGTATCTACAGAACTATGCACAAGTATATGCATTCGACAATTAATATAGTCTTAGACACCAGATTTTGAACCCTAGAGAATAATAGTTAGAATCGTGCACATAAAATTACTTGCAAATAAGATGGGTGATGTTACTAAACTTCTATTAAAAATGTAAATAAGCATAAACAATGATTCCAAGAAAAACAAATAACAATAATATCTCTTCCTGCCACAAAATAATCATATAGTTTCCAAGAAATTATCACAATGGTAAGAAACACACTCGGGTTATGGAGGTTCTTACTGTCACTATCCTATATGCTAAAGCTTATGTCTCGCTTTACTCTGAGTCTTAAAAACCTTCAAATAATTTCATACCAAGTTTCCACTCTACTAGATCTACACTCTCCTATCATGCATCATATTCCTGTGCTTCCCATAATAGTCAGATGAAATGAATTCAGAGCTAGGTTATTTGTTAAGTATATCCCCACATATGCCTATGCAAGAAACACAATTGTTTATGACTCCCTCTACCTATATCTCCTTCCGGTCTCAATAGATGATATTTCTCTATCTACTTCCGTGCTCAAGAGATCAATCATTCAAAAATCATAAACAAACTCAGATATCAACAAAACATTACTTCAATATATAATCAAGATCAAGCAAATACTCCACCACCCAAATCTAATGTTGTTTAGCTCATGATCGAATAGAAAACAAAATAAAACTTAGGATCATACACAATAACTACAAACTCAAACTAAAACTAAAGTTAAACTCCTTGGTGATGATCGCTGAACGGCTGAGCTTCTATCTTCCACTGCAAGCACTTTATGATGAGAATCAAGGTGGTCCAATATTGAAGAATTTAATTAAGTCATCTGGACTTAATTAAAATTATTAAGGTTGTCATTTATTAGAGATAAAAGATATTCAATATATTATTGAAGAAAATAGAAGATTTGATTAGTCTTGAAATATCTTGAATATTTCTTAGATTTGATTTCTAGATTTGTTAGATTTGATTTTTGGCAAGATTTGATTTCTAGATTTGATTTGATTTCCTAGTTTGATTAGGATTAGATTTGAGTTTTCTCCCTATAAATAGGGCTTCATATTTTCATTGTAATTCAGTTTTCAGTTTAATAATATTTGTGAATTTATTTCTCCAATTCTGAAAGCTCAAGAATTTATGTGGATTACCTTGAAATTCGAATTGACTTATCAACCGGACTTACACATCCGATTATGGTGTCTTCTACCGTTCTGCATTCGTTAGTTCTTCAGCTTCTTGGGCGTATATGAGATTCGTCTGGAATACGTCATTTGAAGGGTTGAATTAGGGTTGCTGGACTTCCATTCCTATTATCGTTCCGTTTCTAGTTCTGTCCGAGTCGTTTCCGCGTCGTGTCTACTCTTGTTCCTGGGCTGCGATCTAAACCTTCCGGCGATGATCGTATCATTTTGGTATCAAGAACCAGGTCGTGTCTTTCTTTTCTTTTCCTTTTGGTTCAATTTCGTGTCTTGTCCGTTCGTGTCTTGCCCGCTTCATTTTCTCGTGTCAGTTTTCATTTTTTTTTCTTTTTAATTTCGTTTTTTTATTATTATCTATTTTATTTTCGTTTTTTTAAGTATTATAATTATTATTTTCATTTTTTTATCTAATTATATATCTATATCATCAGTATTTACCCATATCTCATCTATATCATATATATCTCATTCATATTTATCTATATCTATCCAGTCCATATTCATCCATATATTTATGCATATCTTCTAATATTTATCCATATATATCTTATTCATATTATCATATCCATATCCATATATATCTCATTCATATATATATATATATATATATATATATATATATATATATATAGATATAGATATAGATATATCTATCCATATATATCTCATCTATCCACATTCATATCCATATCTATCTCATCCTTAATTATCCATATCATATTCATCCATATATCTACCCATATCTATTTTAACCATATCTAAGCATATATCTCATCCATTTATCCTTAATACCCATATATATATAACCCATCCATATTTTTTTCCCTTATCTTTCATATACTCTTTCATCTATACCTATCTGATTGAGGGATTAAGAAAGTCATAATTTGAGTGATACACGAGCATTGAGTGATCAATCATTATGAGTGATACACGAGAACTTGTGAGGTGGTGAGGCGTACTTTTTATTATTCGCAGAATGGCTGAAACTGAGTATGAGGATAGAGATGATGATGCAAAACTTCAAATGAGGTATATGATGAAGGTTTTGAAATCCGACTTAAGAAAGATGGCGAAGTCAGGGATGGAGATGTTGCATCAACGTCTTGATGCATTGGAGGATCACCGTAATACTCGTAAGATTGGAAGAGGAAGAATTCAAGATGATGATTATTTGGGCAACATAAAGATGAACATTCCTATTTTTCAAGGAAGGAAAGATCCCGAGTTATACCTTAATTGGGAGAGGAATCTTGAGCTTATATTTAAAGATCATTACTATTCAGAGCTTAAAAAGGTTGATTTGGCGATGATGGGGTTTACTGATTATGCACTTACTTGGTGGAATCGGTTCATGCGTGAAAAGAGGAGGTATCGTCTGCCAATCCAGTCGTGGAAAGATTTAAAGTTAGTAATGAGGAAACATTTTATACCTGATTATTACAATCGACAATTGTATTACAAGTTGCGGAATTTGAGGCAAGGATCTAAAAGTGTGGAAGACTACTACAAAGAGCTAGAAGAAGCCATGATTCGTGCTAATATCAGTGAGGATCAGGAAATAACAATGGAAAGATTTTTTGCTGGATTGAAATGGGAGATCCAAGAAAGATTGGAGTTGCATCATTACGAGGAATTGGAGGACATGGTTCACATGGCCATCAACATTGAAGATCAATTAAAGAGAAAGAGGATTTACTACAAAGATATGTTAGACAATTATTTCTCATTTGAAAAGCTTCAATCATTGGTGGAGCAGGCATTGATGGCATTAGAATCTGAGTCGATGAGTGCTTCAATTCAAGAGTCCAAAGATGATGATATGACACATACACCCGTGGAGGATTCTATTGAAAATAAGGAGGAGACTGAGGATCTGGCTCCACTCACAATCTTTACCAGTCCAATTTTTGGTATACATAGCCATTGCCAAGAGACCAAGGAAGAAGACATAGTAGTTCATACTCCATTGGAGAATCTTGTTGAAGTTAAGGAAGATATCACTATTCCATTTGCACTCAATGTTGTTACAAGTAAAGCTTCAAGTGCACAGAGTCAAGTGGATATACATGAGGGATCGAAATCAGTGAAGGCAGTGGAGGTTAAGGTCGAGAGGGAAATAGTTCATATGTTTGTTTCTGCAAGAACTCTTATTCCGAAAAGAAAGATGCATGAAGATAAGCAATTGCCAGAGTCTAAACATGATGATGCACCGAATAAGCCAACCAAGAACAATGTAAGATGGTCAATTGAATCTGGTGCAGATGTGGATTTGAGGACAAATCCTTTTGAAGAGGAGGGGAATGATGAGAATCAAGGTGGTCCAATATTGAAGAATTTAATTAAGTCATCTGGACTTAATTAAAATTATTGAGGTTGTCATTTATTAGAGATAAAAGATATTCAAGATATTATTGAAGAAAATAGAAGATTTCATTAGTGTTGAAATATCTTGGATATTTCTTAGATTTGATTTCTAGATTTGTTAGATTTGATTTTTGGCAAGATTTGATTTCTAGATTTGATTTGATTTCCTAGTTTGATTAGGATTAGATTTGAGTTTTCTCCCTATAAATAGGGCTTCATATTTTCATTGTAATTCAGTTTTCAGTTTAATAATATTTGTGAGTTTATTTCTCCAATTCTGAAAGCTCAAGAATTTCTGTGGATTACCTAAAAATTCGAATTGACTTATCAACCGGACCTACACATTCGATTATGGTGTCTTCTACCATTCTGCATTCGTTAGTTCTTCAGCTTCTTGGGGCGTATATGAGATTCGTCTGGAATACGTCATTTGAAGGGTTGAATTATGGTTGCTGGACTTCTATTCCTATTATCGTTCCGTTTTTAGTTCTGTCCGAGTCGTTTCCGCGTCGTGTCTACTCTTGTTCCTGGGCTGCGATCTAAACCTTCCGGCGAGGATCGTATCACTTTATCTCCGTTCGTGTGTTGTGTATGAAAATATGTTGTACCCCTTTTGATATTTTGTCCTCCTTTTATTACTTCATCCATTGATTTCTTATCTTGGTCTCAGATCCTTCGACGTGTTTGCTTCTTTTCTGCCCTTTAAACAAAATTTTAGCTTGTTGTTCGACACCTGTCCCTTACAGCAGACAAGATCCAAAAAGGTGTTTGATCTTTGTCTTCATATGGTCCCGGGAAGAATCTTCTTCATTTAAGCTCTTTGCGATTCATATGCTCTAGCATGACTTTTGGCCAATATGCGACTAATAAGCTTCAACATTCCGAACCTGGTCAAAATCCTCACAAAAGCTTGCAAAAACTTATTAAATACCTAAATGACGAAAATAAAGTGGAAATATCATAAAGATACGAATAAGATCATAAAAGACCTAAAATGAGGACAACTCTTATTCAAAAAAACATCTAAAACAAGTTAGAAAAGAGTATAAGATAACTCTTTATCAGAGTTATCAGCAAGCTAGGATAACGTCCTCCAGCCAGTCGAGCTTTACCACATTCTACATGCCAGGATCTTTATGTATGTATCTTCATTTGGCCACGGTACTTGAAAATAGATTGCAGTGTTGGATCGTCTACTATCTGGGAGTTTCCGTAGGTCACAATGATAGGGTATGAAGGTTGTGTTCCCTTCACGAACATTAGTATGTCGAATTGATCCAACAGATCAGTGATCTCTCAATGCCTATACTGAATATTTAGTTAGAGAACTCTAGAGGTCTCATGTACTTGAAAGAACGGAGATCTCGTGTCTGTAAGGCACGAAAGTTGTTGGTCCCAAATCAGAGGGTTAAACACGCAGCCAAAAATATTACTTGTTCAATACCCAAAACTGATTGTTCCTTTGTCAGTATTGGTTATCAAAAAACTTATTACGTCAGTTGTCGCTTTAACTTATTTCACATAATATACTCCAATAATTTAGAAAGTTGTTGGGTTTTCAAATGAAGAACGGAAATAAGTGAAGCAGGTAAACGACAATGATATTTATAGTGGTTCGGAGCCAAATTTCCAACGTGATAGAGATCTAGTTGGCAAGATTTATCAAGATATTTCAAGAAGATTCATTGAAGATATGATAGAAGTTTTGATTTGTCTTGATAAGATTTGGTAGTAAGTTTTTTGAGTAATTTAGTATTCTATCTTTTAGATATATTTAATTTATTATGATTATGATTTGATTATCTTATCAGATTAGGATTTGATTTCCTTATGAAATTAGGATTTGATTTCCTTATTATATTAGGATTTGAGTTTGCCTATACATAGGTCTTGTTTTGGACAAATTTATTAAGTTTTCACTTTAACAAAATTTGTATGATTTTCTCCTCAATGTTTATGAAGGCTCACGAATTCTAAACAATAGAATTCGAAATTTGACTTATCAAAGGGAGTCCCGCAGCCATTTGTGGCATCTTCACTACATTCATCGTTGTTGAGGCGAGTTGCTTGTTGGGTCGTAAGGGTTCGTTTTTGTTCTTGCCTACAGTTCTCAGAGGTCAACTTCAACGGTTTTGGATCTTCCCTCGTCATAAGAAGTTATCAACTTGCTTCTGTGTGGCGCCTGAGCTGTTTCATTCGAATTCCTGGGATGCAATCTTAACCTTCCGGCGAGGATCGTATCATTTGGTGTCATTACCAGGCCGTGTCATCTCTTTTCTTTTCCTTTTAGTTCAATTTTGTGTCTTGTTTTATTTCATGTATCCAATATAAAAAAAAATTGCATCCTCTTTGATCTCGTGTCTTGTTCCTGACCTTCATCGAATCTCATCTTTAGATTTTCATTCGTGTTTTAAGTAAGTTGAAAAAAAAATAGAGAGATTTGAATTATTGATATCATATCATATTTATTCAATTCTTTCCATCCATACCATATCTAGTCAATTATTTCCTCGTCCATATTTTTTCCTTCTTCATTAACAAGTAATTTTGTAATTATTTTATTCAAATCTTTCCTTATCCATATTTTTTCTTCTTGATTACCAAGTCATTTGGTAATTACCATATTCAAATTATTCCTCATATATTTTCTTATACAAATCTAATTATATCTATTTTATCCACACATATTCATATTTATTCATTCTAGATATTCTACATCCATATACTTTCATATTAATCTATACCATCCATATTTATTCATATAGAGTCCAAGACTCATCTAGTAAAATTTATGTATGGCCAAAAAAAACCGCTATCCTTTGATAAAAACTTGGGGAATTATCAAGATGAACATTCCATCATTTCAAGGAGAATATGATCCTGAGTTATATCTTCATTGGGAGAGGAATATTGATCTTACATTTGATTCTGATTAAGATTATGGACGTGAGAAACTTAAGCTATGGAGTTTTCTGATTATGCACTTACTTGGTGGGATCAATTGATGGTTAACAAAATGAGGAATCAAAAGCGACCTATCATGACTTGGGAAGAGATGAAGGTAGTAATGAGGAAATATTTTATATCTAATTACTACTATCGGCAATTATGTTACAAGATACAGGATCTGAGACAAGGGTGTAAAAGTTTAGAAGACTACTACAAAGAGATGGATGAATCAATTATTCGAGCCAATATCATTGAAGATACAAAAACATCATTGGAAAGATTTTTGGCTGGATTGAATTGGGAAATTCGAGAAAGAGTAGAGGAGCTATAACCTTATGAGCACTTGCTTGTCATGGTATTTACATCCATTGATATTGAAGATCTATTGACGAAAAGGAGGATTAATAGCAAAGATACAAGTCAAAATCAGGTTAGTTGGAAGGAGTCTCAAATAGTTAGTACATTCTCATAAGAATAGCTTCAATCGGAGAATAAGCAGACATTTACAGTGATCACCAAATCCGAGTCGATGAGTGCTCCAATTGAAGAGACTAAAGAAGAGGATATGAAAATTACAACACTTTTGGAAATTCCCATTGAAGAAAGTGAAAGGATCGAGGTTTCACCTACACTAACTATCATTACCAGTCCACTTTGGGTATAAAAAATCAATGTCAAGTGCAGAGGAAGATGGAGACAAAATTAATAAAGTCAGTTGAGGAGATGGTCAAGAAAAACATAGTTCACTCAATTCTTGTGAGGACTATTGGTTTAGAAAAGAACATGCGTGAAGAGAAGCAATTGCCAAAGTTTGAACATGATGATGTGCCAAACAAGCCAACCAATGGCAACGTAAGATGGTCCATTGAGTCTAGTGCAGATGTGGATTTGAGGACAAATCTTTTTGAAGACAAGGGGAATGATAGAGATCAAGTTGAAAAGATTTATCAAGATATTTCAAGAAGATTCATTGAAGATACGATAGAAGTTTTGATTTGTTTTGATAAGATTTGGTAGTTTGTAATTTGAGTAATTTTGAATTCTATCTTTTAGACATATTTTATTTCCTTATTTTATTAGGATTATGGTTTGAATCCCTTATCAGATTAGGATTTGATGTCTTTATAAAATTAGGATTTGATTTCCTTATTAAATTTGTGAGATTTTTGCCTCATTGTTTTGGAAGGCTCACGAACTCTAAGGCATAGAAATCGAAATTTGACTTATCAAATGGAATCCTGCAGTTATTTGTGCCGTCTTCACTATATCCATCGTTGTTGACGCTAGTTGTTTATTGGTTAGTTGGGGTTCGTTTTCATTCTTGACTACGGTTCTCTAAGGGTCGACTTCAAAAGTGTTGGATCTTCAACCATTATATCAAGTTATTAGCTTGCTTCTGTGTCGCGTCTGAGTTATTTCATTTGAGTTCCTGGGTTGCGATCTTAATCTTCCGGCAAGGATCGTATCACTACATCCACTCTACAATCTCATGGGTCTGAAATTCACTAGAACTATATATAATGATGATGTAAACCGATCTATTGCAGTCACGGGTAATTCCTTTGTCAACCAACTGAATGCTCACTCATCTATTTCATCTTGTAGTCGTTAGCTCAGCTTGATGTGGAAACATGTTGCATAGCCACTAGCTAGAGGATCGGATGGTTGAGTTCTTCATAAAATGTCAAACATGTGTGGTTTTATCAGAGTTTGTCAAGGGATTGGAAAATTCTCCTCGAATTGTTACTTATATTGTAGAGACTCTAGAAGTAATTTATGTAGAAGCTAAGAGTCTCATATCTTAAAGTATGCGGTTAGTTACGAGAGCTTGAGAGCTTTGAGTGTTTGTTAATTCCTATGTGTAACTCAGAAAATCAGAAAAGTTGGTAACCTTCTCTTCATGAATCGACTCCTCTATTTATATATGAAGGTCTTAAGAGATCCAAAATGTAGCCATTTGAACAAACCCAAACCTATCAATGGGATATTCTGACAATCCACTATTTTTCTGCGCTGCCGTACTGTACGAATTAATGTGGTAGGTAGACTTTTCTGCATGTGTCAGAACGATTATTTTTTACTAGTCTTAGGAATCCAAACTGATTGATTCCTAAGACACTTGGCCTTTTGTCTTTGTATGATGTAGACTTGGAGATTCATTCGCCTTTAAGTCTTCTCCATAAAGGCTTACGGTTGCCAATATCTTCTCGTCTCTTTGTAAGTTTGGTCTTGCTAGTTTCTTCATTTTGGCTCAAGAAAACTAGTAGTTAATCTTTGCCACTGGAAACTTGCCAATTCCCAATATCTTTAAGCGAGTAAGTTTTCAGCTGGCTTTAAGACTCCAAACTTGTGAGAGATTAAGCTCTACTACAACTCGATTAACATATACAGGACTTACAAGTTTGACATATACTAACACCTCGATACTGTCAGTTCCATACGATCATCACTGATGACTGGTTAGTTTGATACATCTAAACTAACTCTAAAATAAGAATTATTACGTAATTCCTAACAATTTTCCCCTTTTCACATTGTAAAAACTAACTCAAAGGAAATAAGGGGTTACAAAAGAAAATGTCAGTTGCTAAAAAAATGCAAAAATGACTTCCCCCTAAAACTCCGGATCCTTAAAGTAAGTCTTCCCCTTAACTAAGTAAGGTAATAAGAAAATATTTCTCGATTAAAAATAGGTATTGTGCATCTAATTTGTGCACTATCAGGTTAAAAATTTAAAGATTTTAAGACAAAGAGTCAGTGCCTTCAAAGTCAAAAACCCAATTACATTAAAATCTTTAAAATATAATGTACAACACAATATCAAGCAATCAGAAAGAAAAAAAAAGACAAGATAAACCTACGAAGTGGGATAACCTCTATCATCTTTATTGGGCCTTACTTCCTGGGACACCTTCCCCCTTTTTCACAAGATCAATACAGTAGAGTTGAGGGAGAAGTACGAATTTCGGTGCTATGAGTTGATAGATTATCTTCTCTTCTGGTTCTTTTAAACTTGGTTGTTACTTGCGCCATTACTGACATTGTTCTTCGGCTTAGGAGGAGGGACGAAGTCTTTACTCCAATATCCTGCAGTTTTAGTCTTTAAAGGCTAAAACTGTAAAAATACTCAAACACAAACAACAACCTGCATTTTAAGCCCGATGTACTTCATTTTTAGCCCGATTTACTTCATTTTTAGTCCGATTTACTTCATTTTTACATAAATACGAATTAAAAAAATTAAACATCTTCTTCTTCGAAGCAGCAACACGAGCGTAGTCTCTATAAAACTCATTACCAACATCAATAGTTCTAAAAACTCTGCCCTTAAAATGTTTCATCTCATCAACACACTTTGGAATAAATGAATCTGTAAGATACAAAAATGCACAAAGTTAACACTAAAGATGCACAATATAATAGTAAAAATGAACGTCGATCTGAATAAAACAAGTTTTTTTAAACTATATTCATGCACAATTAACAAAGTCGAGACCGAACACGAATGCGAAATCCAGAAACAAAGAAAAAAATCTGATCGACAGAAGAAATATAAATCAAATCGAACGAAGAAGGAAGAAGAAATCAAATCGCGCGAAGAAAGGAATAAAAAATCTAATGAGATACTATTTCAGATTTAAAAAAAAAAAAAA
>JAPKLW010002549.1:0-24394 GCA_026898455.1 Plectranthus barbatus
ATTCTAGGGTTTCGAACTATCAATGTATGCATGTTGTGATTAATCGAATTATTTTCCCTTTCCCTTCGTAGTTTGTGAAATCTGTGCTTATTCATAATCTTGATTTGCTGATCACATATTAGGATTATCTAGTTGAATTCTAGAGACGTAACTGTAATAGTTTTCAATCGAAAGAGATTTTCACAATATAATTTGATTTCTTGTCGTAACTGAAGGAGATTAATTATAGGAATAAATCTATAGATCTTTTGGAGTTAGTTAATTTATCTTGAGACCGAACGGAGATAGGTAATTAATTAATCTACTTTACGAATTGTCAGACAAAGAAGTTCGTAATAATTTTCTGATGTTTCACTATGAAGAGGAATTAAAATTGGGAATTAATCGATTCGTTCATACATGTTATACTTGATAGGTAGATATCCCTGGAATCTGTGCTTCTCTTATTTGACTTCAAAAGCTTTTCAATTTTCCTGTTTAATTTTCGATAGCAAAGATTGCGATTTTCAAAACAACCAAAACCTTTTCATTTGATTTTCCTAATCAATATTTTCAAGAACGCCTGATTTAGTACTTAAAGATTATTCGTTACTTCTTTCCCTATGGGATCGATAATTTTATCTTTGCCGCTGTATTATTAGCTCTGCTAAGTCGCAGTTAAATAATATTGCGATCAGTAGCCGCCACTCCTTTGCTGATTTTGATACTGGTAGTTGCCTCTGTTCAAATAATTCACCCATCAGTGGCTGAATCGGGTTACACCTATGCAACTGTGGCTGTCGAACCACAGGCAGTCAACTTGTCGAGGTCTCCTCGCAGCTTTTCGACTTCAATCTTGAGAGAATCATCCGTCTAAATCTTCTCCAGAGTTTCAACTTGAGGCCTCCTCGGATTCACCCATTTTTAAGTATGCAGTGCCATATTTTTGAATAGCTTCAAAGCCTTTACCGCATACTTGCTCATGATGGATACCCCAACAACCTTATCCACAGACTCCTAAGTCCTTTCATTCATCCCTCGGTAGAAAATATGAGTCTACTCCTCTGTATCGACTCCATGACCGGGGCAAATCCTTAGCAACTCATTGAACCTTCTCCATGCCTCATACAATGATTCATCCACCCTCTGATGGAACTGTAGGATTTCCATATTCTTTTGAACGATCATGGAGGGTGGAAAGAAATTTGAAAGGAATTTGGCTCTTAATTCCTCCCATGTCCGGATCCTGCTGCAGTCCAGTCCAGTAAGCCAAGATCGGGTTTGATCCTTAAGTGAGAAAGGGAAAAGCCTCAGTCAAATCACATCCTGCCCCACTCCATTCTGCTTGATGGTGTCGCACACCTCCGCACAACTCTACCGCCGAATTGGTTCTGCTGAACCATCTGAATCAGCTCAATTTTGAGTTCAAAATTATTGGCGTTGATGCCAATATTGAATCCCTTATTATCGGGCTGCGGCCTGTACTTCTTTCCCATAGAATTTTGATCCTCATCATCCGAGTCATCAATGTGCAGCCTGTCTCTTTCTTGTTCCATCCATCTTCTCAGTGCAACCTCTCTCTCAGCCTCTCTTTCTTCCCTAAGTTCCCGTACTACATCCCGCATCATATGGACCTCTTGAATTAGCATCAAAGCATCCCTAGTGGACAGCTGGGTATCCGGATCTTCCAACGGGGGCATATCCGGATCAACTTCTTGTGGATTTTGATCATTCGGTGGTTCTATTCCTACAACTGCTTGATTTTCCTTCTATTTTCTACTATTTCTCCTCCTGAAAGATGCTTCTATCTCTGGATCGAAAGCCTCGAGTGGTTTTCCTTGAGCTCTCGTGTTCATGCACAACCTAAAGAGAAAATAGTGTAGAGATCAATCAGCGTCGACCGACAAAGGAATGTGTCGACCAACGTGAGGACTTTTCTGCGTCGACCGACGTGAAGCGGTATCAGTCAAAACGGAAGGCAAAAACTGAGACTCATGCACGCAACACGTGCAGAAAAATAAAATAAAACTCAATCCAGCAAATCCTAGAACAAACTAGTAACAAGATAATATCTAACAACTCCCTGGCAACGACGTCAATTTGATCACTGTAAAATCTACAGATTAATTATAGAAAAAGTGGCAAATAAATTTATAACTCAAGTCAAACCCAATGAATTGTGTGGGGGAATTACCTCATGTGCTAATTATAGTCCTAAGATTCATTGTTTGAGTAAACAGAAAATCAGGGTTTTGGTTTTGAAAATTAAAAATGACAATACTGAAAGTTAAAGGGTTTTAAAAGAAATTTTAAAGAACACATATTCCAAGGATAATAATTAATCAGAATGCATGCTAAATCAATTCACTCTGCAATGGTGGAAGTTCAGATTAATGTACTACAATTCCTGAGTCAGGCAATTATAGCCTAGGTTACTATCACGTGACTGTACATGCTTAGTCGGCCTCAAGAACACAAAAATAATCAACCTCAAGAACACAAAAATAATTAACCACAGTAATCCACTGATCTAATCCTTACGAATTATTATTTTCTCTTAGGACAAAAAATTAACCGTATTCAAATTCCTCTTCCTATCATTAATCTATTCCTCTCAGTCTTCGATTGATAACTGTAAATCTATAATCAATTTCATGTTTTCATCCTTCACCGATTCTAGATCCTATAAATTAAATCAGAAACTCAAAACCATGCAATTTGAGTTAATCAATCTAAACATGCATTCACGATCAATTATTCATGGCACTAGAACCCGCTAAGGTTTCTAGCCACTCATCGCAGATAAAAATCCAAAGAAAAAGATATTATTAAAGTGCATAAATAAAACTTACAAATAAAAGTAAAGGGTTTCGTATTTTCCAACTCCCAAAACTCTAAAACTGAATAATAAAGGTCAAAAGGTACTTGAAGTTTGAAATCACATAGGTATATATTATGGTGGATATGTATCTTGTAAGATCTAAGGCTGAAAATAAAATATATCTCGAATTAATTTGAATTTATGTCTTCAGACTTCCGCATCGGTCGACGCTAACCTTCCACGTCACACTTTATTTCGGTCGATGCCACATCATCTTCGACCCTTCCACGTCGGTCAACGTGGAGCTCTTCCTCGCACCTTTGGACTTCCTTTCACGTCGATCGACACAAGCCCTTGTCGATCGAAATCGAGGCTTGCCCACTTCGACTTCTTCATCATTTTATTCACTTCTTAGCCCAAAACCTGCAAAACATTACCATACCGAACATAATACCTCATAATATTGACTCATGCATAAAATAGACTAATAAACCCATGAAACTAGATGAAATAGTAGCAAAAAAGATAGATAAGTGAGTTAAATTACGAGCTTATCATGACTCACCTTCCTTTTGCACAATTTGATACAAGTCATCTGATCGTTTAGGGATTCGACGACTGCTTAAGAATTGTGAAGAAAATTGCATGTGCAATTCAGCAAAAGAGGTAATGCTTCCGACTTTCAAGTGCATTAACCACTGCATAGCGCGCCCTTCTAAACACACTCTGAAACTCTTGCACATACATGCCTCTCGTACCGCTTCAGGAATTGACGTTGTTTGTATTTTGAATTTGTATAATGTTACAAATTCTTCTGGATCGTTTGTGCCATCATACGCCTTGATTGTGGGGATGGTAAATCTCTATGGGATTTGAGCATTTGCAATTCTCTGTTTGAATGGAGAATCGTTGTAATCTCCTGTCACTGGGGCTATTGAGAGGTTTACTACCCCCGGTACAACAACCAATATCTTCGTTAATTCTTCGAGTCAAGACTCAATAATCATGACTCTATCACTTTTATCCTCATCTTTCGGATGATGATGTGACGAAGGGTCGGTGTTTTCAGATTTAGTGTCCCGACGTTCAGTGTCCATGTTTTATGGCCGATATTGATCTTGATATACATCCTGCTGTTCCCGTAGCCGTTCCGCATCTAAAATTGCACGTTGGTTTTGGTCCCGGAGATGCTCCTTCTCCTCTTGCATCCGTCTCATATTCTCTTCAAACAGTTCTCTATTCATTGTTGAATTTCCTTCTCCTACAGTATCATTTTCTCTACCACTCACGAACTTATCCATTTCTTTTTTTCTTTTAGTTCCCATAGACGGCGCCTATTGTTGAGCTCTAAAATATTCTAACGGAAGAATGCTTGAAAATGTTTGTAAAGTCTATTTGTAATAGTAAAATTTCTTCAACCCCTGTTACAATTATTTTTCTTCTATTTATATGAATCTAATATTTATTACAATTATGTTCCTGGAATCATGGAGATAATCCCTCCTTTCCATATTGCGGTCGAATCACGCCACATTCGCCACTTAAAATGTCATTCCCGCAATTTCCCCTCGTTGAATGCTAATGTGGAGTCGTCTATCCGTTGCTTAATTTGGCTAATCATTCGGGTGTTGACCGGTTTGATTACCTTGCTCATAGTGCCGGTCGAAGTGTGAACTGGCTACAATGGAGTTGAGGTCGAACCGCCATCTTGATATCAATTTGAACACTTTAAATAATAATCGATAAGAATTAATTATGTGATTTCACATGCACAACACATGTCATTTAACATAATATATACAATTATTAATGAATAGGGGGTTTCCAACGAGCACAGTTAGTTTTTTATCACCGGAAAAAAAAATTATCCTATTTTTTCTAATAGTTTGGTCATTTAATAAAAAAAACATGATAATTTGTACTGAATATTTATACTAGATTTGAAGGTTTGGGCCAATATAATATATGTGTCACATGATGATAACTCTATCGATCGAGATCTATTTTGAAATAAGGATATGATTTCAATGTCGGGTCATGTATTTAATACTGATTAAAAACATTGAAGTGATTAGTGAATAGGTTAATGAGATACATAACATGATCGTGTGAGGCGGGCCAATTGAATGATTGAAATAGGAGATAGCGATAGAAGAAAAAGTACGAAGATTTATGATTGAATAGGTGAAATGATGTGGTATAAATGAGCGTAGATGGAGCCTGGTTTGGATGAAGTGTACGAGAAAATTAATAATGGTGCATGAATGCAAAATGTGAGATGGAATTAATATAAAATGGCCCCCCATGAGCATGAGAGCGTTCAACCATCAACCATAAATAAATTTTATATATATTTGAAATAATTTAATTTAGATAAGATGGGGATGGCATATTCCGCCTAACACTGATTTTGTCATAAATATGAGCACACCCATTTTAGATTTTGAATCTGCAGTCCGATCCCTGGGTCATTCCTAAATCTATTATAATACAAGATGTTGCAGCTGCCTCCATCATTTTCCCAATTATTATTATCTTGCACATCTTATTTTTGATACTCCACTTACGTACGCATTCGACTCTCTTTCACTTTCACATGCCCTTTCCCTTTCTTGATTCTTTTTAAGATTCTATTCATGAATTGAGAAATCAGACTTCCGTTAAGCATCTTACTGGTTGTCAATTGTCATCAGTTTGAGGCAAGCTTGGTGCTGCCTAGTTGATTATTTAATTTTTTTAAAAATAATTATATTTTATTTAATTTTATTTTTTTTTTTAAATTTATTAATTATGAACAATTAGCTTACTGATTAATTATTGCCTAGAAAATATTTAGATCATATAGGTGTTAGGTCAATCAACAGTTTTTATTAAGATTTATTCATGATCTTATAGTTATAATTGTTAAAATATAATATAGTTTAAAAAATTATACTATATTTTTAATGATTAATATTTTGTTGATATAACTAATTTTTTTTTAAAAAAAAACTATATTTATTAATATTAAATATTTATGGCCCTATGGAAAGTACAAGTTGTATATAAACCAACTCAATATGAACGTGTCATATCGCATTCGTTAGTATTTTGGGTTGAATAGAGAAGAGAGAAAAAAAAGAAATATGAAGACCCCTCTGCCTCTCCCTCTCCTCGTCGTCCTCCTTGTTCTGCTGCTTTCATTTCTTGTCCATGGTGGTAATATTGTTGCGATGGTTATCGTGTGTGTAGGCGGTGTGGGATTGTATATGGTTGAGACAGCGTGGGTGAACCCTTGGCGAATCCGTAGGAAGCTTCGAGCGCAAGGCATAAATGGGCCTACGCCATCTCTCTTCTATGGGGGGAATATTTGGGAGATGAACAAAATCCAAGCTGCTTCCAAACTGGCTGCTCCTAAACATGATGAACTCGTTGCTCACGACTACACTTCCACTCTCTTCCCCTACTTTGAGCAGTGGAGAAAACAATACGGTAATTCACTCATTATTCATCTACACCGTCAACACACACATACATGTATATCTATTTTACCATGCTGCATATATGCGTGAAGAGCTGTCTGTTGTTTTCCATTAAAAGCTGCGGTGGTGATGAATCCTGCAAAAAAAAAAAAAAAAAAAGAGTAATGTGTTTTGTCATGGACATGGCAGTAGATAGAAAGTTAATGAGCTGATCAAATAAGCTGGCTACAGTATTTCTTGTTTCTGACACATATACGCCCAGTTTTCCATAGATTTTTTTCTTCACCACTCGAAAAGTGTGTGTGTATATATACATATAGATACCAATTTTATTATTTAATAACTAGACTAGACTAGCTAGACTAGACAATTAAAAGTATTCGATCGAATATGTGTTAATAGTCTAGACTAAGTTATTATATAAATAAATAAAAATAAAAAAAAAAGATAGAAAGGAGGAGGTAGATCGAATTATGAATTATGAATTATGAATTATGGAGGGAGGAGGATAAGACAGATGTCAGTGCGGAAATAAATGGGGCAGGAAAAGCGCTCTTCTTCTTATCGGAAAGGAAATTAGTCTCTTGGTTATTTGTTTTCTTGCAACATATGATGCTTCATTGACATCTCGAGCTCCCTACCAACACTTGTAATACGATGATAAAACAAACTCCATTTCCTTAAGGAATTCTTTTTTTTATTAATTTGTCCATGTCCACTCACCACCAACCTAATACCTAAAATACGAAAAATATATCATCACTTTAATTTGCCACTACACTCGTGTTCTTCAAATTCAGACCCACTTATATTATAACATCATATTACTAGGATTTAGAAATAGAGGTTTTAAGGTTAATGTATGCTTCTTAATTTAAAGTTAATTAACCATTTCATATGCATGCATGATGCATGATTTATAAATGCAAGATGAGAAAGTGGAGGTTGGTTAAATCATAAAAAATGTGGAGTAGTAATTAATTATGTATATATAGTGGATTAATGGTGGAGATACAGAATTGGAATTGGGGCAACTGACACCATATCTCTAAAGAATAAACGCGTATAAAGGTGAGTGGGCTCCATTCCACTCAATACATTTATATTTGTCTTGTCCCATAAAATATGGGATCTTATCAAATCCCTTTCATCAAATTAACATACAATCACAGCATTGTTATCAATTTTAAAGTTAAAAAAAGGAGATTAGAACGAAATTTTATGGAATTATTATGTAACAATAGAGGGATTAATTATGAAGAAGTTAGATATTTTTGTAGTGAATGGAATAAATCCATGTTATGATAAAGATTTGTGATGGGAGCCATAGATTTCATGTGTGTTGCTAAAAAGTGAATAATAGTGAAGAGTCTTGGGAGTGAGGGGACTACTGGACTTAATAGTGAAGACTCTCAAAGCATTATCTCCTCGCCTATAAATAAATTTATATATAATGTGTTACGAATATATAGTCTCAAAAAAGTTGGGAATAATGGGAAATGATTGGCCGTCATCCATTTTCAAAAGGCTATATATGCCTGCCTAAATTAAATTTAATACTTTAAAATGATGAACCCACAAGTCATTTCAACTGGGGTATGAGTTCCTTGGAATATATATCTTGCAAGAAATAAATGGAGATGGAATGATTTGGGTTTAATTTGGAAATGTGCAGGTCCGATATACACGTACTCGACTGGAAACAAGCAGCATTTGTACGTGAACCATCCAGAAGTAGTGAAAGAAATGAATAACTCCATTTCGTCGGAGTTGGGGAAGCCTTCTTACATCACAAAACGGCTTGCACCCATGCTTGGCAATGGCATCTTGAGATCCAACGGCCACTTGTGGGCGCAGCAGAGAAAGATCGTCGCCCCCGAGTTCTTCATGGACAAGGTTAAGGTAACTAGCTTGTATGCATATATAATTTTATATATGTTCAAATCACAATCATCCATCTTTCTTCCTGATCATATATCGATCCTATGCATGCAGGGAATGGTAGGGTTGATGGTGGAGTCGGCGGAGTCCCTGACTGAGAAATGGGAGGCTCATGCAGGTGGTGAAATGGCAGAGATCAAAGCAGAGGAGGATTTGAGGAGCGTTTCTGCAGACGTCATCTCCAAAGCGTGTTTTGGGAGTTCGTATTTGAAAGGGAGAGAGATTTTCTCCAAGCTTAGAACTCTTCAGAAGGCCATTTCTAACCAGAGCTTCCTCTTCGGTTCCCATGCATTCGGGTACGTATGTATATCATTAATATAATACTCCCTCCGTCCCATTACAATTGTCGCCTTTTTTTTCGGCACGGAAATTAAGAGTTGTGAGTGTAGAATGAGTTAGTGGGGTTAATATTTTATTGTTGAGTGTGAAAAAGTTGCCATTTTTGGAAAGGTAACAATTTGATTGGGACGCCCTATTTAGTAAGTGTGACAATTCAAGTGGGACGGAGGGAGTAGTTAATAAAGAGATCGATGATGATTTAATTGTAAG
Organism: Plectranthus barbatus; assembly: GCA_026898455.1. NCBI lineage: Eukaryota > Viridiplantae > Streptophyta > Magnoliopsida > Lamiales > Lamiaceae > Plectranthus > Plectranthus barbatus. The sequence continues at coordinate 8,752 of JAPKLW010002549.1, forward strand.
TGTTGCAGATTGCTGTCGAAGGTGCAGAGAAGCAAAATCGATGTGTTGGAGAAGGAGATAGAGGGGCTGATATGGGAGGCGGTGAAGGAGAGAGAGAGCTCGTGCGAGGAGAAGAAGGATCTGCTGCAGCTGATACTGGAGGGAGCCGTCAACAACGACGTCGACAACCACTCTTCCAAGAGATTCATCGTCGACAACTGCAAAAACATCTACTTCGCCGGCCATGAATCCACCGCCGTCGCTGCTTCCTGGTGCTTGATGCTCCTAGCCCTTCACCCTTCATGGCAAGCCAAGATACGCTCCGAGATGGCTCACGTCGGCCGCCTCAACGCTGATTCTCTGCCCAAGCTCAAAACGGTTCTTCGAATTTTCTTTTCTCTCATAAAAATGTACAAGAGATCAAGATTCAAGACTGCATTATATTTATATATTGATGATGCATGCAGGTGAGTATGGTGATTCAGGAAGTGCTGAGGCTGTACCCGCCGGCTGCATTCGTGTCGAGGGAGGCACTTCACGAGACACAGATAGGGCACATTGTGATCCCCAAGGGAGTGTGCCTATGGACCTTGATCCCCACCCTGCATAGGGACCCGGACATATGGGGTCCGGATGCCAACGAGTTCAAGCCAGAGCGCTTCGCCAATGGAATCTCGAAAGCCTGCAAGCTCCCGCAGGTGTACATCCCCTTTGGATTAGGGCCAAGGCTGTGTCTTGGTCGGAACTTCGCCCTTGTTCAGCTCAAGATTCTCATCGCCATCATCGTATCCAACTTCACACTCGCATTGTCACCTAATTATAGGCACTCTCCTGCCTATAGAATGATTGTGGAGCCCGGACAAGGTGTGTATCTACTCATTCAAAGATGTGATAAATAGTTGGGGCAGCATGCATGCATGCATGTTCATTTCTATCTAGCTAGCTAGCAGCTGCCTTCTGTTTACGATTTTGTCAATCATAACATAACATGGAAGGAATTAATTATAAGCTTTTATTAGATTATTGATTGTTTAAAAACATAGCTAGCTATTATTAAAATGGGGGAAAATGTAGCTAGGCTTCCCATCCTCTGAGCAAAGTAGCACGAGCAACGCGGTTGACTCCGAGCGTGAAAGCACCCATCCGAAGGTTGCAGTTGTGAGTTTTGCTCATGCACTTTATGTCATTGAAGGCCTTGCTCATGTATCTGCCCAGCTCTTGATTCACCTTCTCCTCGTCCCACATGAACCCTTGAATATTCTGCAAACATCCATATATATTAGTCTTCTTTATGTGGATTTCCATGCTTATATACATACATCTTCTCAATATTGCTTACCTGAACCCACTCGAAATAACTAACTGTCACTCCTCCTGCGTTCGCATATATATCCGGGAGGATCACAACTCCCTTCTTTGACAATATCTGCAGAGGCAGTACAAGTAGTACTGTTATACACTGGAGTATGAAACAACAATATCTATATATGAATAGTAGAAAGTGACCTCATCAGCTTCTGGATCAGTAGGATGATTTGCAGCTTCTATGATGTACTTGGCCCTCACATCTCCAGCATTTCCCCTGAAATTATTCATCAATCAAACAAATTATTACTCCATATATTATTTATTTGAGCACAAGATCTAGCTAGATGGAAACCATGTATGTATAAATTATTAGTTAACCAACTTGTTGAGAACTCCTCCTAGAGCGCATGGTATAAGAACATCGCAGTCAAGAACCAGCAACTCATCCGACTCCATTGTTTGTGCGCCACCAAAATCGACCAGCTTTCCGGTGGCGTCTTTGTGGCGAAGCAACGCCGGAATATCGATTCCATCTTGGTTCTTGATAGCCCCCGTGATGTCACTCACTGCAACCACCTTGCCACCTTTGTCGTGCAGGAGCCTGGCCGCCCAGGAGCCCACGTTTCCGAAGCCCTGAATAGCGAATGACAATCCCTTGATGGACTTGCCATGTTCTGCAAGTAGTGATTCCGTGGCGTAGACGACGCCCCGCCCTGTTGCTGCCTCCCTACCCAGCGACCCACCCAGGTCCTGCAACATACATAATCTAGCTAATTGGCGTGGTTTGCAAATCAAAATAATCTATTACGGAATCCAAATTGATTGGGAGGCTGGGGCTGACCACAGGCTTCCCAGTGACGACGGCTGGAGAGTAGCCGTGAAACTTGGAATACTCGTCCAGAATCCAAGCCATGGTCTGAGCATTAGTCCCCATGTCTGGAGCAGGGACATCGGTGTTATCGCCGATGAGGTCGTGGATCTTTTGAGTGAAGACGCGAGTGAGGCGTTCCAACTCGCTGGTGCTCAGATCTTTGGGTTTGCACCCAATGCCACCTTTAGCTCCACCGTATGGAAGATCTGCCACCGCAGTCTTCCAAGTCATCAGTTGAGCCAGAGCATTCACCTCATCCGGATCAACCTATACACACATACATATATGTATGTATGTATACACCAAATTAATGAATTCCTCCGATTAACATCAGCTTCGTTAGTCATGGATGTACGTACCTCAGGATGGAATCTGATGCCGCCTTTCATGGGGCCACGCGCATTGTCATGTTGTACCCTGAATCCAATGTAGGAAACCAGCGTACCATCATCTTTTGGAATTGTGCACTCCACCTGTTAATTTTAAGAAAACACACACACGCACAGGATCACTTGATGATTAATTATATTGCAATGAAACGCGCGTAACAACAAACCTTGATTTCTCTGAAGGGGATCATGAGGCTGTTCTGGATCTTGGAATCGAGGCCGAGAATGCGAGCGGCTTGGCGGAAATTGCGGTTGGTGGCGGCTAGGGCATTCATCTCTCTCCCCAAATTAGTAAATATTGGAAAACAGAAAAGAGGTCAGTCAGATATATGTATGGAGAATGCAAGGTATATATTATATGCTGAGTTTATGAATTGAACGTTGTGTATCTTATTCTTATATACACAACCCAGGTTTGGGGTTTGTTTTGCCTTAACCATATCCATATCCATGCAGATGCAGATTCAGATGCAGATAAAAAGTCAAAACAACAATCAATCTGGACTCAGCCAAACTGAGGAAAGAGGAGAGCCACGTGGCAACAACGCCTTTGAATTTGTTAGTGGATAACTGGATATACTTGTTAATTTATGCTTCCTTGTCCACTTGTCTCAGTTAACACTATGAGAAAAAAAAAACATGTGGTTCAACTGTTTTTTTGCTGTGTTTAATAAGTCATAAATTTGAGATATAATTGGGATATTGGATAAGATAAGATAAGATTTAGAGTAATGCACTCTGTTTAAAAAATATATGCATATGATAAATTTTGAGGTTCGTTTCAAAGTGATACGTGGCTCCGGGAACTTTGAATCCGAAAATAACAGAGAACGACAACAATTGAAATATAATCGTGAACAGGACAAAATTAAAGTAATTTGATCAACTGTGAAATAACAAGTTTTTATTGAAAAGTAATGAAAAAGCGTTACAAGCTGCGCAATCGAAATCCAGCAATCACAATGCCGAGCTCGAAGAAGGGCGTAAGCCGAATTTCGGCATCTATCTAGCCTCTATCATATTCTACATACTGATTCTTTACCCATCATATTCTACATACTGATTCTTTACCCTAGCTTAGAGGCTAGATAGATGCCGAAATTCGGCTTACCATGGTTTATTTATATGCGTCTAAATTAGTTGGAGTTTCCGGGATTCTCATCCAAGTGGTTGGGCAATGGTGATAGCTAGAAATTCGATCAACAAAATTAACTAAATTCCAATCAAGAATAAAAATAGCAATTCAGGTTCTTCTTAATTCGCCCAAACAACCCGTTACTACTGTGTTGTAGTTATATTCAAGCATTTCAATCATTGAGTATTGTTGGTCCCGAAATCAGAGAGCAAGTATATATGCAGCAGAAGTATAAATATGTGCAGAGGAAGTAATAATGTGATAAACTTGCACTTGTTCTCCTCAACAAATATGACTCAGTTTAGGGTACTTGAGAAGATTTAGCTTAGGTCTGTCATTCTTAAGTCAGTTTCACATTATATATTCTTCAATACTTGGATAAGTATTGAAGGTTTTGAAAGTCAGTTTATAAAATTAGCTAGACAGAAATGTAAATGAAAGCAATAAAGAACACACGATCTTTATAGTGGTTCGGATCTAAAAATCTTACGTCCACTAAGTAAATACAAGTCTCCTTACGATCTATACACAACCCGTCAGCACCTTCATCCTTCAGCCTGTTGTGGTCACTCACCTAAGAACTCCTTGTACGCTTAGTCTTCAGGTTGAAGTGAGGAAGACACCCCGCAGCCTTCTTCCTGGTGGTTGGATGTTCATTGTTCTTCCCAAAACTCAGGTGGTTGGCATAAGCCCGTGAGAATCAGAATCTCAGAGTAGGAAACTGACTGCTATGAATATTGATAAGCTCATTTTTATACTCACTTATCTATATTTTTCTCCATTGTTTTTTGTTTATTTTGTTATGTTTTTACTTATTTATGTGCATGAGACTATTTTAGAGGATGTTATGCCCTTTGTGGTGAATTTTGCAGGTATTTAGGGTTAAAAAGAGGTGAAATAATGAAAGATCCGAGTTACATGGAGTGCCGCTTCGATTGACGCACGGGAAGTCGGCCAAAGTTGGAAGGCAAAGCCAAAATTGTGAAGCAGGACCTCTGTGTCGACCGACAGGCATCCTGTCGACCGACACAGAGGTCAGATGTCGATCGAAAGTAAGACAGATGAAGAGAGCTCAACGCATGTAGGCATGTCGGTCGATAGGGCCGGTGTCGACCGACAGGGAGAACAAAGAGGGGGAATCGACACAAAAAGGAATCCCAGATTTTGACTTGAGACATCCTGTCAATCGACACAGATGCCCGAAAAGGAGTTTTGTGCTTGTTTTGGTAATTTTTGTTATTTTAGTCTAATACCTAAATTAGGTCTTTTTCTCTCCTCTATGAATAGGACTCAATTGTACACGAAAATTATCAACTAATTCTTGGATTTTTGGGAGATATTGCAACATTGGAGTTTTCCCAAGACATTCAAGGTTCCTATTTGATTTATAAGTTAATCAATAATATGTTTGTTTATGTTCTAGTTATGTTTTGTGGCTAGAACACTAACAGGTTCTAGGGCTATGTGTATTATTTTCTGATGCATGTTTATTGAAATCAATTTGAATATCATGGTTTATTTTCATGAGATTAATTTAATAGTCTAGATTTAAAGATGGATCGAGAGATGAATTTGAGTCTAGGTTTAAAGTTATCAATTGAAGGACCGACAGGTGAAGATTGTTAATAGGAAGATGAAATTAAATATATTTATTTTCTGTCTCAAAAGGAAGAAACTTGTGTAGGAATTCATTAGATAATTATCAAGATTGGCTAAAATTGTGTTCTTGAGACCGAGAGGAGAAAGTCACTATTTAGTAATCTAGGGTTCAATTGTCAGACCAAGGAATTTAATCCACTAAAATCTATTGTTTCCCCATTGTTGAGTTGATGGATATTGCATGCTGATGATTAGAATATCTGCCCTAGGATATGTGTTTTCCTTTAATTGATTTATAACCTTTATTGTCTTGCACTGTTATCTTTAAATTCCAAAATCAAAATTCTCTTTTAAAATTTCCTCAAACTTCTATGTTCTACGAACTATAGCTAGTACTCTGGTGTTTCATTGCACAGTCCCTGTGGGATCGACTACCTTCGGGTGAAAATATTATTTGCTCGTTGTTTCTGCAGTCTATCAAATATATCTCAGAAAGATATATTCACCAAAGAGTAGCTTCAACTGTAAAGCTTCAGCCTCATGATAAGAGAAGGTAGCACGGAGAAATAACTTGAGTCAGGAACTCAAGTCTCGTGTATGGAAACATGGAAACTCAGAGAGTTTAAGCACAGAGACGGCTTAGATGAATGCCCTTTGTCGTGCGAAGATTCTCAGAATTCGTTACCGTTTAAGGTTGAAGGGCAGACTTATTTATAGAGGGATCCTTGAGCATTTTAAAATTCTTCCCGTTGGACACATTAATCCAGTCGTTAGACTCATGGAAGATGTCGTCCAATCATAGATCATACCCTAGGTCTTCTCTACTCTGTTGTGTCAGTGTACTTTTCACTAACTTTGCGTCAGACTAAGTTTCAGTCTGAGGAATCCAAGTTTTGATATCCACGTACTGACTTTAACTTAAGCATGTAAATGCCGAAGTCTGATTGAGCTTCGATGATTTCGAATAGCTGGTGCTTTAAAGGTAGAGGCTCTTATACTAACTTCCCATAGTCAGTATAGCTAGCCCTCATACTGAATTCCTATAATCAGTATGGAAAACGCTAGGGGTGGCAATTGGGTTGGGTTCGGGTTGACAGGTCGGGTTGAGACCTAATACTAACACGTTATATGCCAACCCGAACCCAACCCATTTATTTTTCGGGTCTAGAAAGTTCAACCCGAACCCGACCTGTTTATTTTCAGGTCGACCCGAGAATGACCCAAATGACCCGTTTAATCTTATTCAAATATTCCAACCAAATTTTAAAAATAAAATATATAAATCTTTTAAGTTCAAATCTTATTTAGATATTCTAACCAAATTTAAAAATAAATAAATTAATCTATATATATATATATATATATATATATATATATATATTAAAGCAAAGTAGTAAAATAAATTGTTCACTCCAAAAATTCACATAATTTTTTATTTTTATTTTTATTTTATTTATTCTATTATAGTAGTAACATATATACAATAAAAAATAATTAAAAATATTTACAAAATTATATTTGTCACTTTTTCATAAAATTGTTATATCTCATTAATTTATTATATTTACTATTCTTTTAGAATAATACAAATATAACATTATTATTGGATAATATTAAAATCAAATCTCATAGACTTTATGTTTAATGTACTTCTTTTTATTTTTATTAAATGTATATATAGTTTGACGTATAATGTAGAAAATAATTTATATTATAATATGTGTAATATTAATGAATAAAAATTAAATATATAAAGATAATTTATAAAAAATATTAAGATATATAAATTTATTAATTTCATCTTAATATATCATAAAATAAAATATCATTTAATTAATTTGCACATAGTGCGGTGTAAATCATTACATCACATTAATTTTATTTTACTTGATATATTTTAATGTTATAGCACATACATATATAATATATTTTAGTAAAACCTTATGTTTTCACTATTTTATCTTTCTTTATAAGTTTTGTATTTTATCTACTTGCTTTGGTATTATCAAATAAATAAAAATACTTAGATGTATAATATAAAAATATATATATATATTATAAATATACTAATATATTCATGTATATATATATATATATAATATGTTTATAATCTTATAATTATATTTTAAATAATTAGATAATCTATCTATATATTAACGGAGAATAGTAAAAAAACTATTCCCATAAAAAATATTATATCAATTTTTATATTTATAATATTTATTATATTATAACATAAATATATTCTTTATAATAAAAGATATAAGGAATTTATGTTTGTCATTTTCTTTAAATATTACACCCCACTAATTTATTATATTTACTATTTTTTATATAATACAATTATAATATCTTTAATAAGAGAATTTTGTAATCAAACCTCATTGAATTTGTGTTAGGCATATTTCTTTTTATTATTATCATTATTATTATTATTATTATTATTATTATTGTTATTATTATTATATGAATAATTTGAGGTATAATATAGAATTTAATTTATAGTATAACACATTGAATATAATATTCATGAATAAAAATCAAATATATTAAAAATAATTGCTAAAATGGTAAGATATAAAACTTTATTAATTTCAAATTAATAATTTGGCGGGTTATTCGGGTTACGCGGGTTGACCCACAGGTGACCTGAACCTAATTTCGTGTTAGGTTCAGGTCGGGTTGTCGGGTCGAGTCAGAAATTGCCGCCCCTAGAAAACGCCCTCATGTTGACATCTCCTTGTCAGTATGAGAAGACCCTATACTGAGTACCCAAGCTCAGTCCTGATCAAGGCTATACTTGGTGAGAACCAAGTTTCAAGGCGTATGCTTTGTCAGTTCTCGAGCATCTCCTATACTTGGTCTTCAGCCACTAAGTTCTATTACGACTCGATTGATCCTATACAAGGATTATAGTTTTAGAACTCTAGAAACTAAAAAACCGACTACGGTTTGGACATATCAAAACATTAAATTAAGAGGGGAACTAATCCTTAGTTCCTAACAAGTATGTTACTAATCTAGGCAAAGAATTAAAGCTTAACTAACTAACAATCACTAAGAAAACAAATGCTTCAATCTCATTTATCAAAACAACAACTCACTTCCTTATCCTAAACAGTCTCACAAACAATAGCAATCAAATTCTCACAAATTGGTTTGATTCACAATTGGGAAAAATAGGACATTGGCATGAACGTTGTAATGAACCAACAATGAATAATTAAATGTTGTAAACGATATTTAATCCTCCTAGGAATGATCAATCCACTCAATTCTATCTAATCCACTTTGTACCGGTGAATTAGAAGTTGATGAAATAAAATTCTCAAGTTGTCACGCTATTAATCCTATCTCACTCCCAATGGTTCGTGGATTATTGACCTACAAGCTATCCCCGCACATGGATTGGGTCAAAACTTGCATGCAAACATACTAATCACGACATCTAGATTCACTTAAGTGTTGCAATTTCGATGCCAATCAATCAAGCAATTGGTTAAAGCCTACATCACTTGACTATGAAAAAGTTCTAATATGTTGCAATTCACAAGGAGAAAGTAAACAATCATTCATTCAATTCATAAGATTCAATACATTGTTCAACTAATATCGTATAAGGATCTAGCCACTCATACCTTGGATTAGGCTCAATTCAACTACAAAGGTAAGAGAAGTCATTACAAAGTATGGTAGAAATGAGAAATTTCCCCAAATGTTGATCTTCAATCTCCTCTTCTATTTGCATCTAATTGGATGGATTTGTCATGGATTCTCCTTCAATTTGATGTTTGGAAATGTTTGGAGGTGGTTTGAAGTGAGTAAACGCCTAATTTTCCCCTAATTGCCTTTCAAAATTGTCAAAAGTTCTTAACCAACTCGATTTCCCCCTTTTTATAGAGAGTAACAGCATGCAGATTTTGCCCGAGATAAAATGGTTTCGACCAAGATGGTCAAAAACTTATAAACTTCCAAAAAATCCCGCAATATTTTGCCCGAGACAAAAGCATCTCGGTCAAAATTTGCATCTAAAAAGCAAATTTTGACCGAGATCGACCGAGCTGGGTCAAAATCTGCCCTTCAGAGGAAGATTTCGACCGATCCCATACGGGTCTGGGTTAAAATTTGTCTCTATTTCACCCCTTTCAGCTCTCCACGCTCCATCTGGGTCAAAATCCACTTAGCACATGCACGATTTGGGTCAAAATCACTCCAAAAGTAGTCTTAACTTGTGGATTTATGCTCAAATTGTTCACCTACACAACTTAAACAAACTTGAAAGCACATTAAATCTAAAAAAAATCAATGATATGTGGGTGAGTTAAACATGAATTCATCACAATAATGCATCAATAAAGTAGTCATTTCACACAAATCAAACGGCCTCCAGCTTTATCAGAGTTGTTATAATGTCTCTATCCTCAAGGACCTCCAAGGTTGTCGCGAGCTTGTCCGCTTCATTCCCTTGACCGTTGGATAGTTCGATAGAGGTGGCTTTCCAAGAGCTGCACTTCAGGGAGGGGACCGCATCTTTTACCGATATGTCAAGTCCGCTGGTTTTCTTCGAGCTACTGTCTGTGAACTCCTTTCTTCTGTGAACTACCTTTCGCTTTGCCGGCTTTGGGCCGACTTGTTCTCTAGCCCGGAAGAGGGCGAGTGGGCCTCGTTTTGAGCTTCTTTAATGGGCTTATTTTAATTATACCCCAGCAATAGCCCCTTCAACTCTTTGGGGATCTCTCTGAGAAGACCCAAAGAGTCAAACAGTTAAGTCGTGCAATGTTGCGTGTCATTTTTTGCATATATGTGCCCTCCAAACCTCTCTGAATGGAGATCCGGTAATGTTCGTTGGATGCCCGTAAGTACCTCCTTGGTCGGGAGGGTCAATTTCTCTGTGGATGACCTCTTCTTGCCCCGGGAAGCTGCCACGAGGGTCGTGACTGCAGGCTCGAAACCACAATTTTAACGAAGGGACAGTTTGGGTTATGTCCCATTTATTGGTTTGGCTATCTAGTGAGCCCCTGCGAACTGTTTGAGTTCGTCTTGTTGGTCCCGGTTTTTCAGAGTTTAAACGATACGCAGCGGAAATAATATAAGTTAATCGTTTTCTTGCACACTACTGACTCACAGCTGACAACTGGCAACTGGTCAGCTGGTGCTGGTTACTAAGTACGCAGCTGACAATTGGTCAGCTGGTGAATCTATACTTAGAATATTTAGGCCTTGTTTACACAGTTATCAGTTTTCAGAGTATACACCAGCACTTGGGTGCTGGGTTTAAAATCAGAATGTAATGCAGAAAACTGATAAAGACAAAGGATTTATAGTGGTTCGATCAACTGATCTACGTCCACTCTCCAGTCGTAGCACTGGAAATTCACTAAGAGTAATCAGGTACAAGAGTCCTACGATCTATCTCTAGCTGGTGAATGCCTCGTCCACCAGTTCACTAGATCAACCGCTCCCGGCCTTGTTTCCTTCTTCAACTCTGATCAGCTGGTGGAGTGCGAGCACGTCACTTCAACCTCCACAGCTTCACTGGGTGTTTAGTTCTCCCAAGAACGTATCTTCTCAATACGGCAAACTGCCCGTGATAACTCAAGTGCTGGCTGGCACAAGAGCTGCTGTGAACTTCCTCGGAAGAGAAAGAGCACCAAAGAGATCAGTAACTTACAAGCTGGAAGCTTGAAGTCTCGTGTTTGATAAATCAACACACGGATAGCCTTTAGAAAGGCCTCGAAAGTGTTTTGCTTGCTTGCAATAAAGTTTCAGACTTTCGGTAGTTGAGCGAGGGAGAAGAGTATTGAATGTCAGGAAGCAAGCATCTTAAATGTTGGTGGTTCCGACCTATTTATAGACGCGGGATCCCATTCAAATCTTCTAGCCGTTTGGACACATCCGGAAAAGGTGTCAGACCTCGGATGTCCTTCTGACGGCGGCAGGTATGCTTTTCCGGAGAAAGGCCATACCTAAGACCGCTTTATCTGACATTGATCTCTTTATGTCAGAACGGCACTATTCGTCAGTACGAGGAATCGAGACTGGTGTCTTGTAACTGATGGACTTTAAGGTATCCTCCTTAAAGTCATACTCTGTCAGTTAATTTCTCGACGAATCTTCTTTTTGTCTCTAAGACTCTGGGAGAGAGAATCTGGAATTCTGCTGGTAACATCCGACTGGTAGATCATTCTGGTGATCTTGTGCTGGCAGTCTCTGCTGGTGACTTGCGCTGGCACAATCTAAGTCTACCAATATGTCTGATGTTAACTCATGGAATCTCCCATGACTGGTGGCTTCACCGCTGGTGAATAGTGTCAGTGAGAACACGTATTCTGCTGGTAGGATTTGTCAGCCGCCTGCTGGTGAAATCCTTCCCAACTGGTGAACAGTAACCAGTCATTAGCTCTTCTCATGCTGGTGAACAGTGTCAGCATGAGTCTTGATCAGCTGCGACTTACAACTCAAAAAAGACCTAAACAGGACTTTACATTTGAGAACTAGAGCTATCTAGAGACAACTGACGCTGGTAGGACTTAGGATTTGATCCACCAAAACTAAGATCTATACAAGTAGCTACTGAGGGAGGGAAACTTAGACAAATTTCCCAACAATTTCCCCCTTTTTGGTGCGATCAAAGCCTAACCAGCGAGCACTCAGCTGATGAGGAAAGTTACAGAAGATTTCAGGGTTTTACAAGTAAGCCTATCAGATCTAAACCCATGAAACCACTTCCTCACATCAGCTCTAACTAAAATCTTCCCCCTCAAACTAAGAGGGATATTGCTCGTTTAAAATATGAAAATTGAGATCAGAGCAAAAATAGATTTAAAGTATGTAGACGAGTGTTGGTGCTGATTACACTGGATGTGTAAGTTCAGCTGGTAAGTAAATACTTGACAATTGTTGGACAATGAGAGGTTGTCATCAACTTGTCAGTCAGCATTCCATTAGTGATGGAGCAATTACAAGTACAGGAATTGGTAACTGACTAGACTAGCTGATACATATTTACTTACAACAAAATAGAGAAACTAGACTATGGCTTGGATGATGATCCTGGTGATTGAGTTCTTGCGCTTGTGATAGACCTCAGGATCTCTGTAAGTGCGGCCATGTCTTGTTCTCTCTTCAGCCTTTCCTCAGCAGCAATCCGTCTCTCTTCCTCAGCAAGTCGGGCTCTCTCTGCTTCAGCCTGTGCTCGCACCCTTTCCCCCTCTTGGATCCGCGCCAAAAAGGTGGAGACACCGGCGGTGACGGACTCCATTTGTTGAGCAATTTCAGTGCGGAAGGTGGCGAAGCGCTGATCCATCCTGGCATCAATGAGTGCAAGAAGCTGCGCAGGAGGATGAATCTCGGAGATTGGCTGCGCTGATACTTCTATGGAAGAGGAGGGCACATCAGGTGCGGAAGGAGCCATTGCTGGTTCAGATTCAGCTGATTCTTCCATTGGGGCTGGCTCCTCCGCTGGCACTGCAGCTGCAGCTGGTTCCTCCGCTGGTACTTCGACTGCTGCTTCTGCTGGCTCCACTACTGGCACTGCTGCTGGAGCTGGCTGGACTTGTTTAAAAACGGGTGGGGCTGTGAGTTCCACCACTTGCCAGTCCATATGATTAGGGACAAGATCGCCCGAAACCGTAGGAACAGGGGGGACGGCAAGGGTCAGCCACCAACCACGAGAGGGATCCTCCTCTACTAAGTGGTCTACCAGCAGAGCGCAGGCAGCCATGTCGAACAATATAGCATGGTAGGGAGGGATCCTCGGAAGATCGACCAGTATTCGGATGCGTCTGAGCGCGTAAACCATTTGGTACCCTCGGCTGGTGACATGGAACTGGAGGAAGGGTAACTTCACCAATTTCGGACGCGGGAGGCCGGAGGTGCCAGTCAGCTTCCGGTAGTCAGCAATCTTTTTCAAACGGCGCTTGATCCGCCTGATGGACAGCTGCTGGGGGTTCTCAGCATCTGTATCCATGAATGCGTGAGCCCACTCCTCCTCCGCTCTCCAGTAACCCAGTCCGAGCCGGGCGTATAGCACAGAGCGCTTTTCCACAGTTAATCGGCGCTCGCACCGGTCAAAGATCTTCCACCTCCGGAACTCCCTAAACAGCTCCGGATTCACTCTCCACAGATATTGGAAATCTGCTATCATCTCGTCATCGACGGCACTCTCTACTTCCACCGTGATGTTCTCTGCATACTCATACAAGGTAGAGTTGTAGTATTCCACTGGCTGCAGAGGCAGGCACCAGTCAAAAATTCTTGAAGCATAAATGGACTGCAGAGGCAGGCACCAGTCAAAAATTCATAAGGAACACGAATCTAACATCAAAACATGGATTAATGGCCGGAAAATCGAGATTTAAATCATAGGACACTCAAAATCGCACCACACACCCACCTCAACTTCTTTCTTCGATAACTTTCTCGTTCCTCGTCCTCTCGGAGCTCACGAGTACTCCAACGGTGGTGGTGGCTCGCAGAATGGTGGCCGGAGTTGGCCGGAAATCTCGCCGGAAAGTTGCTGACGGGTTTGAGAGGGTGGGGAAAGGAATTTTCAGCTCTTCTCTCTCTCTAGAATATATTGTAAGGTGGAAAAGCTTATAATATAATTCTCAACCTATATATATCATTCCCATCCATCTATATGTGTATAATGTGTATAATATATACACACATATCTTGATTTCCATAAATTTTCATATAATCTTATCTTCTCAAATTTCCATTTCCACATAACATATGATAATCAATTCATTTCTTCCAAAATCTCCAATTATTTTATCATCAACATAATTTCTCCAACCTTATAAATAAAATTCCATTCCATTTCACACATAATCTTGCTTCAATAAAATAATTAACTTCTCCAACCTCAATCAAATAATTTCATATGCTTCTCATTAAAAGCAATTTCCTCCTTCAATAAGTCCGATCAACTATTACTAGGTTGAAAATTAACACGGGGTGTTACAATAACATCCATTTATAGAAATAACAATGATATAATAAAATATTATACTTGAGTTTTTTTAGAATAAATTGATACTTAAAAATAAATTCCAAAATTTATGATGTAACATATTTCAGTGTAAAGTAAGTTAAATGTGATTTTGTTGAAATTCTTATTCTTATACAATATATATAGAGTGAGTAAAACATACCCACTTATTCAAAGTGGCTAGTTGTATGTATTTCCTCATATATATATATATATATATATATATATAGATAAGTAAATGAAATAAAATATATATAAATAAGTAAATGAAATAAAATGAATAATAATACTCCCTCCGTCCCACCTCAATTATCCCACTTTCCTTTTTCGTCCGTCCCACCTCAATTGTCTCATTACTTAAAAAATTAACCTTTTCACACTCAACAATAAACTATTAATTTCATTCAACTTACTTTACACTCACATTCCTTGGTTATTGTACCCGATCAACCCGAGACAATTCAGCCGGGACGGAGGGAGTAATAATTAAAGTTATTGTGTTTTGGAGGGAAATTGGCATTTTTGTAATTATTGCAAACATCTTGTTTTATATATAGTACTCTACTATTCTCGTGAGACATATTCTGGTGAGACAATTAAAAATGAAAATATTAACTAATCAAGGGAGTATTAGATTAAATTAGATTTCGATTATTTGAGAATTCACTATATTGTGAAATAGTACAAAAACTCTTTTAGGCTTTAAAATGTGAAGTTCCAACTAATATCGACAATCATAATTAAAATTTGAAAATTTTGAGCTCAGAGTCTGTGTTTCGACAATTATAATTAAAATTTGAAAATTTTGAGCTCACGAGTCTGTTTTAATAAGACGAAAATTTTAAAAAAAAATTAATAATAATAATCTACCGCGGTTAGAGACTGGATATTTGAATGGAAATAGTGCTATTGGAGGTAGGGATGTCAATTAAGCCCGAAATCGATGGGTTGACCCGAAACCGGTGGGCTAAAATGCGGGTTAGGGCCGATTTTCTTTTAACCGAAAAAATTTTGGACCGATCGGGCTGGACCCGCGGGGCTCGCGGGCCATTCGGGCTGGACTCGGCGGGTCGCGGGTCAGCCCGTCGGTCCCATGTTAATTTCATAAAAAATATTTATTTTAATATTTTTTACTTTTATTAATTATTTTTACATATTAAAATTAATTTTTACCCTAAATTCATCCCAATTCCCAAATCCCATCGTCCCTCCCTCCCTCCCACCCCTACTCCCCTTTCGCACGCACAGCCGTACAGCACAGGCCCCAGCCGCGGCGCCGCCCTCCGTCTCCACCCGCTGCCCTCCGACATTCGCCCGCTCCCTCTGCCCGCCGCCATCTGCCCTCCGCCTCCACCCGCTGCCCTTCG